>JABEXW010000172.1:0-32470 GCA_013266185.1 Fusarium sarcochroum
TAATGCCGCCGAGATGGAAAAAAAATTGGGTTATTTGTTATTGTTGAAGCCGGCTTCTTTGACTTTAGAAGTTGTAGAGCAAACCTTAGATAGTTATTCATCGTCAACCAGAATTCGTGGAATTCCTGGTCACAGAGCACGCCGACTTGAACGTGCCAAGCTCCGACAAGAGGACCCCCTTACATATCGCAATCATTAACGAGGACGCTTCTTTGGTGTCGCTATTTCTATCAACAGGTTGTGCAGACCTCGAATTGGCGGACTGTAGGGGATTCACACCTCTTATTGTAGCAGTTACCAAAGGCAAGGCAGAAATTGTTGAGATGCTGTTAAAATACCGTGCTAAAGCTGATTCTGAGGACTGCGATGGATGGACGGCATTGCGTTGGGCAGCTCAGTTGGGTTATAGGATGATCATAAAACTTTTGATCCGATACCGTGCATCCGTCTCATCTCCGACGAGAGATGGTTGGACATTGCTTCGGTGGGCGGCATCAGAAGATCGTGCGGATATCATCACATTGCTATCCGAGATGAGGATCAACCTGAACGCAACCGACAGCGGCGGCCTAACGGCACTTCGATGGGCGGTCAACTACAACTGTTCCATGGCGGTCTGGGTGTTACTTCAAGCTCAGGTAGATGTCAACAGACCAGACGAAAATGGTATGACACCTCTGCACGCCGCAGTAGAAAATCATCATCTGTCGAGCACTAGCAACGATATCCTGTGGCTCTTATTGGCGAATGGCGCCAGCGTCAATGCCCAAACCGAGGGCCTCATGTTAACGCCATTACACCTGGCAGCATCTGGGGGAAGAGAATCTGCTATATGGCTACTACTGGGCAAAGGTGCTGATCCAAAGAAGGTCGATGCCAATGGCCGTACGGCGCTCCACTGTGCTGTCGTCTCGGAGCACATCAAAGCGACGGAGCTATTACTCTGGAAGACCACCGGTCTAATCGATGCTGTGGACCATGAGAAACGAACCATTCTCCATTATGCCGCTTCTCAAGGCAATGTGGCTATCGCAGAAATGCTCATAGACTGGGGTGCAGACATCGACGCCCGCGACAGAAGCGGGCAGACACCTTTGCATATTGCAGTGTTGCAAGGGCATGAGGGTGTTGCTGTCTACTTGATCGGGGTGGGGGCTAATTTAGAGTTGCCATTTAAGAGAAATCGAGTTAGAGTAAGTTTGGATGATTTGGTATCGTCGATGGAGAATAGGACCATTATGGAAGCGATCGACCAAGCCAGAGGTATTGAGAGGGCGGTGTGATGAGGTAATTTCAGGCGTTTTGGAGCCCATTATCGATTTCCTTTCTATTATAGTTGATCGGGCTTACTACAGTCATCGAATTAGCCGTATGAGAGCCATCTGGCGCAACTCTCGAAAACTTACCTGTTTGAGTTGTTCGGAGTAGGCCTGAAATGATACGGGCTTATACGAAGATCCGAAAAGCCCGGAACAATGCCCGTTGACAGCTAGTCCAGGTAATACAAATACTTAAGAATGCCGAATACCCGTAAATCCTATATTTTCTTATGACGTTGTAAGACGGGTCGGGAAATAAGCGAGACTCTACCTAACTTTAGGTAAAGGAAGATGAAATAAACCAGGCACTATAGTCGATCTTTAGCCTGAAATATGCTCTAGTTATTATAGTAGTTTATCTTAGGGTTAGGTAAAGCCTCGATTATTTATGGACCGCCTGATTGTCTGGCTAATTTCTTACTCATCCACTTAATTATTATTCATCCCTGTTGGTGCTGAGTGAGACTGTCCTACTACGGTATTCCGTTTGAGCGATCCTCCACAATCCTGCACAATCCCAGTAAAGTATTCTTGTTACTATGACTATAAATATATAATGTTGGGTGCTCTTGGCGTGGAATACACGGAAAGCCTTCTTTCTCCTTCCCCAAAATAAGACACATCGTCACACGTAAATGAATATGCAAACTTTCAACACCCCGTTCTCGATTATTGAATCGCTTTCAAAATCTCAAGGAGATTCAACTGCAATAATATATGCTCGTCCAGAATCGACACATATTTACAAAGATGTTTCATACACACAATTTCAGAACGACATCGAGAATGCAGCAAAATGCTGGACATCAAAATTAGCCAAAGCAGGCGTTGGTAAAGGAGCTGTCATCGGACTCTGGTTAGTCTCATGCAGCATCGTGGATCGGCCAAGCTGATATATTTTAGGCTAAGAGGATGGTCCTATGAAGATCTCCTACACGTTTGGGCCCTGCAACGGGCTGGTTTCGTTCCTCAGCTATTCTCTCTTCGGATGGCAGATCCTGGCATTGTGTATGAGCTCCTGGCCAAAAGCAATGCTGCAGCTTTGATCTACGATTCAAGCCGTGCACCTTTTATCCAGGAAAGCCCTATCCCGTCGTTTACTCCCGAGGGCGTGTTGGATGCAACCCCTCCAGAAGATATACAACTTGATCAAGTCTCAACCGCGTTGAATCCCGACCAAGTCACAGTAATTTTCCACACGTCAGGGTCGACTTCAGGAATGCCAAAGCTGGTTCCAATCACGATAAAGTGGCTGGATAGCTTGATCCGCAAGCATGCGAATACTCTTGCACGTCCCGGTCCACAGATAGTATCCTGCTTCATGTTAGCTCTCCCCCTACGCTACATCGTGATCCGACACTGACTGGTTACATCTAGGGGTTCTCATGCTCATTTGGGCAATACTATCAATTTCATGCACTCTCTGGCCAATGCGGGTTGTTTGATTATGCCGACAAGTATTCCTTACAATATTTCGGAACTTAAGGATATGATCGCACACGGAGGATTGACAGATCTGAACATCTTTCCAGCTCTCCTCTCGATTATCTTCCGTGAGGCACGAATTAACGAGAAGCTCCTTCAACAACTTCAGAGTTTGAAACAAATCGTGCACGCCGGGCAAAGCCTTGAACCGTCGGATGATGCTTGGGCTCGCGACCAAGGAATCCTGCACACGGATTGGTATGGCTCTACAGAGCTTGGAACTGTCATGACTACTGCAAACTCGCCGTATTTGATCCCATTGCCAGAGTCTCGGTGCGAGTTTGTCCCCATGGCTAAAACCTCGCCTGAATCAGACCAGCTCTTCGAGCTTGTCATTCCTCCTGAGTCAGCTGACTGTCCTCATCCTTCTCTTAGAAGTAAGGAGGATGGCAAATTTCATACTGGCGATCTGTTTCAAGAAATCGAAGCCAAACAGTATGTGTATAAAGGACGAGTTGATGATAGAATCAAGATGCAACTGGCCTTGATTTGCGACACGGGTTCACTCGAGGCCGAAGTCATGCAAGTGTGCGAGGCTGATCTTGTCAGCGTGGTCTCTGTTGTAGGATCTGGCCGGCCTTCTCCAGCCCTGGTGATCGAGCCCAAGGACGACAACATTCTACAGTCGGGCGATGATAAGGTCTTGGAGTTCAAACAAGAGGTCCTTCGGAGGATTTCACCATTTCACAAACGAAAGTATCTGCACGAGAAAATCGACGATTCGCGTCTTGTCTTTGTAGTGCCTCAAGGGACGTTGCCTCGCACTTCCACAAAAGGAAACGTGATGAGAAAGGCAGTTGAAGAGTTATTCAAGCACGAAATGGATCAGGTCTACGCTATTACTTCTGCTGCATGATAGTGTTTCCATAGTAGTTTATTTTAACTCATCAGTTCTCACCGAGTCGCTAAGTTGTGACTTTTTGCTAGTTCAGTAGCACTCCTATCTGCAGGTTGTATTCGCGCAAGGGCTTCTAAGACTTTTCCCAATCTTGCTTCCGTTGATCTCCCTTGAGGATTGGGGGATAAACAACTCTCTGAATGAGGCTCACACGTATTAATCCAATGTCAATGACTGCAAATACTACTTGATTGCTGCTTCAACCTCAAATAAGGTATGAGGGCCTACTATAGCATATAGTCTGAATAAAGCAGCATTCTTTCACTTGGCACAGAGTGCCACCGCTTGGTTCACTTTCGGGACAAGGGGGACGCTACCTTCTTGATTTACCAAAAAAGATGATTATTATCAGAGTATTCTCTTTTTGTATTCCTTTTCATTAATTTCTTAGTTGATGTTACAATGTGAATATGGGTTTGGCTAGTTGATGTATATAACTTACCCAGGCGGAGCAATACACTAAAAGTGGCTTGTGAATGAAAGTGATTATCACTGCGGGCTACATATCAGTCCAGAAAAAAGAAATACACATGCCAAGCCACCTTTTTTACAATGATTTCATTTGACTCAAGTCATAAAAGCCACTTATAAGCATCATTGCTGTAAGATATACGTCATTGATTCAGTGGAGAGTGGTGATTCATGATGTCTTGTATCGGCAGCTATATGTAGCAATTGCAGGGCATGAACAGAAGATAACTAGAATCTCCTTTCATTCATAGCTCGAATGAAAACCTTAAGTCTCTCCGCTGGAAAAAGAATATCTTCTCGGTTATCATACCGCACGTCTCAAACAACCTTGACGAAAGCCCCCCTTGTCCAACTGCGAAACAACAACTCTCTCTTTTTGAGAAAAACACAAACAAGAAACATGTCGTCAATAATCGATAGCGTCAAGGTCAGTGGGATAAGATTCATCTTGTATTGCACAGTTGCTGACACTCATGTAGAACACTGTGGCCGAGAACTTTGGCGGCAAAGCTGATCAGCTTGGTACGCATCAGTTCTCCCTCTCCGAAACACCCGATCTTTCTGGAAAGGTCGCAGTAGTTACTGGTGGCAGCGAGGGTATCGGCTATGGAATCACTCACACCCTACTTGAGCACAACATTAGCAAGCTCTTCGTTCTCTCCATATCCGAAGAGGTCGTCCAGGGAGCCAAGAAATCCGTTGCTCAGGAGCTTGGCCAAGAGAAGGCAGACCGCACCGAATGGATTCAGTGCGACCTAAGTAACTGGGCCGAGACAAAGAAGGCCGCTGAACAGATCAAGAACTCTACCGATCGCTTGGACATCCTCGTCAACAATGCCGGTCGGGGAATCATGACCTACCAGCTTTCATCTTACGGTGTTGACCAGCACCTGGCTGTCAACCACATCGGCCATGTCCTTCTTACATCTTACTTACTTGAACTCCTCAAGAAGACAGCTGAGCAGCATGGCACGGTGAGAATTGTCAACCAGGCTTCCAACGCCCATCAAGGAGCACCCAGCGATGTCAAGTTTGAGAGCCTCGATGAACTCAACCAGGATCTGGGCCCTAACCCCCAATATGGCCGAAGTAAATTGGCCAATATTTTGTATACTCGATACTTTGATCGTCATGTCACCAAGGGCGGGTCCCCGAAGGTGCTGATGAATGCTTCTCATCCTGGTTTCGTAAGCACCAGACAGAGCAAGGAACTCATTCACGAAGCGTATGCATCTATTCTATTCACTACATGTCTAGTCTAACACTTTACAGATACCCCCTCGCTGGCTACGCTATGTCGGTAGGCATGGAACCATTTAAGAAGGATCAATTTCAGGGCTCCCTCAGCGCTATCTGGGCGGCCACCATCACCGACAAGTCGGGAGAGTACATTTGCCCTCCTGCGGTGCCCGAGCCGGGTAATGAGCTTTCGCAGAATGAACAGCTTGGTGAACAGTTGATGGAATTGACAAGAAAGATTCTCAGCGACAAGTTTGAGGCTTTTGATGATCGCAAGTTTTATTGAGCTAGAAATTATTGGCGGGTAAACGCGTCACTAATCCACTTTGTTTAACGTATGATAATTTATCGATTATATCATTGAAATGATGTCCACTGTTTTTCCACTTCGTGAAATGGAAATGTGATATGATCTTTTTGTAATTTATTAAGTTAGTATTGAATCTTGATATGATTATTTTTTTGAGCGCAAGCCGACTCTGCTGCTGGAATCAGACGTGCGTCAAGTTGAGGAGCTCTCTCACCAGTCGCGTCATATGCTCTACCCTAGAACATTTCCATCAGGCGATTATCAATATTTATCACGCTGTCGCACACACGAATAGTCGTTCGATAGATCGTAACATAAACAGGCCCGCCTTATAAAGTTTCCATTGCTAATAGCTCGATATTGACCCATATCTACATGATATAAAATGCAGCTGTAAACATCACGTCCCAAACCCAAGTCTGATCGACAAGGCCTCTCCTCTGACGCGTCACTCCCTCTGCAGCCTCGGAAACAAACGTCCGAAAAGACCGGCATCAGGGGTCTGCCATCCCCAGCTTTAGCTTGTTGCAGGAGTGGGTAATCTGGAGAAGAATGAACCAACGAGGTACCATCGGAGCCAAAGTTCTTTTCTGCCCCGATATACACTTTACCCATCAAGGTATAGTCTGACTGACAGGCCTGAAATGAACCAATAGCCATGAATCTTCTCCGCATCACATCATGGTCCCCTTATTGGCTCACAATTCTCCTGAGCACAATCAGTTCATCAGCCTTTTTTCATCACTCTTGCACGGAAAAACGACCGATACATCGCCAATCGACTACTACGTCCATGATATCTCATCATGAGGCGCGCCATGGGCTGGCACAAGCCCGAGAACTTTGCCGGTTCTTCGTCACGGGCCATTATGGTCGGTCTGTTTGTGGCGTTGGGTGGGTTACTCTTTGGGTATGATCTGGGGTGAGTTGATAAATCTCTCGTTTGTTTTTGAGGCTGGTCTTCTATTGCGGCGCGGTCATACGGCCTGAGATATACCGAAACAGAAGAGAACCCACCTGTTTCAATGTCCCTACCACTCAACCAGTACGCCGAGAAGTGTGCGTCTGTCAAGCAAACCAAATGGTCGCGTGCCAATTGATGAACCCAGCCAGTCTTCAATTCTGTCATATAGACAAGGATTCATAAGATACCTAAACATTCACTACAACTCAACTAACCACACACAGTGTTATTAATGGTATTCTGGCCATGGACATATTTAAAAGCCATTTCAGCACCGACCAAAGCTGCAAAGACGACGACGGTCACGTTGACCTATGTCCCGAGGACTCTTCACTGATCGTGGCCATTCTCAGCGGCGGAGCTGTCGTCGGCGCTCTAGTTGCAGCTCCGGCTGGTGATAGTATCGGCAGACGGAAAACTCTACTTTTAGCCGTTGTCACATTCTGCATTGGGGCTATCTTTCAGGTTTGTGCTCAATCAACACCGATGCTATTGGTTGGCAGGTGAGTCTTCAGATGCTCTCATTTCCCGCTGTCTGAGACACTGACCCATCAACCTTCAACAGGTCGCTGGCCGGTCTTGCAGTCGGAGCCATCTCCGTGCTTGTTCCTCTTTATCAATCCGAAACTGCGCCTAAATGGATTCGAGGCAGCATCATCTGCGCCTACCAACTCTCCATAACTCTCGGAATTCTACTCGCTACCGTCTTCAATGTCAGCACATCTGGCATAGACAGCGGTGCCGCCTACCGCATCCCATTAGGACTTCAACTAGTCCCCGGCCTCGGCCTCGCCGCTGGCATCATCTTACTCCCAGAGACTCCTCGCTTCCTCGTCAAGAAAGGCCGTAACGAGGAGGCAGGCCTTGCCCTAAGTCGAATCCGAAGACTCGATATCACGCATCCCGCTCTTGTGAATGAACTCCAAGAGATTGTCGCCAACCATCAATACGAGTTGACGCTTGGTCACGATACATACAAGGCTCTTTTCACAGGAAGTCCTTACTTAGGTCGTCGAACCTTGACTGGCTGTGGGCTGCAAATGCTACAGCAGTTGACGGGTATCAACTTCATAATGTATTACGGCACAACCTTCTTCAACAACACCGGCCTTAACAATCCTTTTATCATAAACCTCATCATGATCATCATAAACTCCGTCTGCACAATCCCTGGCCTTATTGTCATCGAATCGTGGGGAAGGCGAAAACTTCTCATGACTGGCGCTCTAGGGATGGCAGTATGTCAATTGCTCATTGCAGCCGTTGCTACAGCAAGCGATGGTATCACAGAGATTCGAAGCGCCTCTAACATGGTTCTTGTCGTCTGTTGCGCCGTTAATGTTTTCTTTTACGCATCTTCTTGGGGACCAGTCACTTGGGTGGTCACATCAGAAATATTCCCACTCAAAGTTCGTGCCAAGGCTATGTCAGTATCAACCACGGCCAATTGGCTGCTAAACTTTGCTGTAGCGTATGCGCCCCCGTATATCTTAGGGAGAGGTGACGATGCTTTTGGACTCAAGATATTCTTCATATGGGGGACTTTCTGTATTCTTGCCATCCTTTTCGTGTGGCTCATGGTGTATGAAACAAGCAGGATGACCTTGGAGCAGATCGACGAGATGTATGAGCGAGTGAGATATGCATGGAACAGTCCAGGCTTCAACCCCAGCTGGAGTTTCCAGGAGATGCAAAATACAGGCTGGGCAGCAAATGGTCAGCCATCAGACGCTCAGGCTGGGCCTTCACAAACCACCAATTCAACGCCTCACAACGCCAGTTCTTCTTCTCACGGCGACGATGTAACGACCGAAGATACTCGGTCAATACACTCGGAGGGTGTCCAAAACTCTGCCACCCCCATTGCGAATGTCGATTTTAGTTACTAGCATAGCCTCGAATCAACCACCTTTCTCATCTTCATGCAGTCAGCACAACAACAATAATGTCACGCGGTAACGTGAATTGACTAATTCCTGTAAGCTGACTAAATAGTTGTAGCGATGAAGTGTCTAGATCATTATGTACTCTTTTAGTAATAATCTCATGTCGAGAAAATACCAAGCATCCCCTCTTCCCACGAATGTCTTCTTGACCACATCAAAGCCTCACTTTTTGATGCGATCCTATCACCAATATGCGTCAATGTGCCACTGTATCACATATCTTTGCCCCTATCTCATCAAAGAATGTCTCGGTCTCAATTCACCGGGTCTCGGCAGTTGATGCGGATTTGCTTTTGCTGCAGGAGACGTGTTTGACTTCCCTAGGCCACCTCGTCGCAATACCCCCCAGAGGCACATATTTACAGCCGAAGATGGGCTATCAACTCAATTACGGGAATACAAGTCATGGTGTAAAGTTGAACCGGCTTACAAGGCTGAACTTAGAACACGTACAAAGTCGATACTGGGCTTGCTATACTTTATTACTTTTTCGGCACATGGTGAGATTTGACTTTGTTGAGAATTCCAGCCAACGCCCGTTGATTTCTAGAACAAAACGGACTGTATACCGTTTACCAATCGAAATGCCAAAGGCCGCAACCGTCATCCCGCCCTTAGAGCCTGATTCGGTGCCTTAACACAGGAGCTCCAAGTGGCTGAAACATGTAAGCACATTCCTTGCAGCTTGGCATTCCATGACGGCTATGGCTTGGGTCTTCTTGGCACTGGATCTCTTATCAGCCCATGGACAGAGTCTGGCCAGCCTATCCGAGTTGGTGTGTGACAAACTCGACACCTTGATGCAAGGTGAATTGCACTTTCGGCATATTCCTACAGCAGGGCGGCTGCGCCATGCCGATTGATTATGCTGGTGATCAAAACCGGATGGAGACTCTTTCGTGGGTCACCATGTCTCACCTGTGGAAAATCATTTCCGAGTAACACATCATCACTGGCATGCTTCGAGAATGTCCTGTGCTTCGAGAAAAACTTGTTCTTCTAAAATGTCTTGTGCTTCAAAAACGCCTTGTCATTTAGTCCAGTAAAAGTGACATTCTTACATGGGGTATAACTCGCATCGCTATCTTGAGATGACCTCTAAGCCAACATAGTTTACAAATGTCTCATAATAGCATAACCAGCCAGCGTCTCATCCTTCGTCGCAATACAGACTAACAAAAGACCAAACAAAAGGAAAGAAAGATTAAATCGCTGAAAGAAAACTCCGTGATCCTATCTCTGTTTCGCCTTCAAAGCCGTCATTGATACAGAACTCCTTATCGAACTCGCTGGGGTGCGATTTGTATGTGATGGTGTTGGTCGAAATCCCTCAAGCTTCTGACGACGATCAAACTCCTTGAGGAACGTGTAGACACTACCCAATGGCATGTACTCGAGCAAAGGTCGCAGCTCACTTGGGAACATCTCGGCTCCATGATCCTTGATATCTTCGTTGACACGATTGAGACGCAAAATCTGCATCCAAGACACGATCCCATCGCCAACCATGAATGTCGGGAATCGAGCCATGGCTATATCATCGAGGATCCACGTGTTTCGAAAGTAGGGTCTGTTGAGGAATCCGGAAATAGCCCTGTAGCTGGGCACCTCTGTCGGGTCCGTGATGCCCTCAGGAATGTCGCTAAGATGAGCAACGGGGCCCATCCACTGCAGGATCGGTGCGTAATTCTCGGGATGAGCTTCGCGATCACCGGGCTCTCCGAAGTTGGCCGGCATGCACTTATCCCAAGCTCTGATGATGTCAATGGCAAGATCAGAAGTCGGATCCTTGGGACCCAGCCATCCAACGACCAGTCTAGCCTCACGGTACGCCCGTGCCATATGCGCGCGGCGCTCGGATTCCTCACGCGGGTCTCTCCTGTTGATGCATAATAGATCGACCCAGACTTTCAGAGGGGGTTTGCCTGATCGGTTTGCGCCCGGGTCGACGAGCTTCCTGAGGAATGACCTTAGCCAGCCGGGAGGCTTCTTTGTGGGTGAGGGCGGTGGCGAGGGTTGTTGTTGATGAACTTGGATGGGCTTCTCTGTCTCAAGATCAACCGTTGAAGTCGAGTGGCCGGTGGGACAGCGTGGGCCTAGAAAGACATCGCGGACATAGCGTAGCGCCTCGGCGAGATCAGACGGTATGGCAACCTTGGAACCATTAAGGACGATGGTCTCGGTGCTTGTGATATCACCATAAAGAGCCGACAGACCAATAAAATCGGGAGAATTGGTCAATTTCTCGTGGACGAGGCGGCAAACAACTCGGTCGTTAACATCGTTGGTTGGTGATGGCTGCAGCTCGAGCACCCGCACCTCGTGGGCCGCCAGATCAAGCGAGCGGTAGTGAATCGAGGACAGGCCGTCAGATGGCGCCATTTCGTTATTACTAAGTCGCATCTGATGTCTTATGTCTCAAGTTATGTGAACAATGTTGGTTGGTCTGGACTGTTGTTGGTTGGGTGCATAAGACGACCTTTCCCTGTCCTGTCGTATGCAGCAGTAGCTCGGTTCTGCAGGGAGGGTATCGGTCGGTTTCAATGTTGCAGTCAGGAAATGGAGCAGATGTGGGAGAACGCGGTACTTGTTTTATTCGCCGGGCAAAAGACATGGCTGTGGGCAGACTTAAAAAACCTGCCAAGACCCTGGAATGTCGCCTAAAAGGGCTGTTCCACCTGAATGCCGGGTTTGGATATGACAGGAATGAAACCACGGCAAGGATTGCCATGCTTTAGAGTGGGCTAGTCGCCCAAAGGCCTCTCTGCCGTTGCCCAAACAAACACCATCAAACCGTCAAACCGTGGTCGTTTGAGCCCTGAGTTCAGCCATTGATCGAGATCCTTCTAGTCTAGAGCTTTAGAGTTTTATCTTAAACCTGATGCGTAGGCGTAAAATGCTTGTCATAAACTCAGACGGACGAGATAAACGCTCGTGGCAATGCGGAGATGGCCATTGAGGCCCGGCCCGGTCATTTTGGTCGCCATCGCGCACTGGCTTTAGATGCTAAATTAGCGTCAGCGCTCTCTCTAGCTGAACGCAGACTGGCGTGACATCATGGACGTGTATCGTCACTGTGATCAAGCAGGCCTAAAGACTTGACTATTAAACCCTCTGGCGCTTTGACTACACTTAGACGCAAGGATTGTGATCTATCACATTTCCAAAGAAACAGAGACAAAAAAGCATGAAAAGCTTCTAGATGCATTTGAGACTGTTGCCACATTTTTCTACCTCTCCGAAATCAGAAGAAACGCGGCATTTGTGGGCTACATGCCATGAATGAGTGGTTTTTCACCGCCCTCTTCGGCATACGATGCATGCCTACCGTTTCTTCCAAACATGGCAAGCGTTCGTGGGCAGACACGGCAGAGAGGCCTATCCCGGTAGAGCGTGGGATGGGATTCGCTCACGTGTTGCCAGGAGAATGGCTTGATCCAGTATAACGTGGGTTGCCAAGAGGCCGCTTATACTACGTTTGGTGTAGTCTCGGCCATGACTGCGGGACAGTTGCGCCAAACCGTTTATTCCCTATCGTCTTTGGCGCAATATCTTAATCTTGCTGATAACTGTCAAACTAGCACAATGCAACCTGAAAATAATACCCTGTCATACCCTCAGACCCTCCTGGATAGTATCCCACCTCCTTTCACATGAGGCTGATGAGTTTGCCTCTACGGCATAATGACACAGGCTCGGATTGAATCCTCTCAGTCGAGACTACTCGGTATCACCATCAAGGAGGGCATCCTGAGACATTTTAACAAGCCTGCAGCAACCCTGGGCCAAGTTTCTGGGTCCCCGAACCCTCTCGGGGTCCTCGATCATGCACCACTACCGACGATCTACAAACCAACATCCATCTCAGGAGCATGTCCCTTGTAAGCAAGGAGGGGGCGAGTGGAGATTGGTTACTATTCACTTGATTATCCCTGTTTTCTGGATCTACACCCTAGCTGATATGCCTCATCATCAAGAACCAACAGCATAGTGGGTGAAAGAATTCAGAGTCCGCCACGTCAATGATATTGTATGGAGAAGTGAAACCTGTAATCTTTCACCCTTTAGATAGGACTTTGACTACTGCGGCTGCGGTTTTTTCAATCATATGTTCATATAGCCCCTTGTAAAAGATTGAAGTTATAAAAGAAGCTATAATCCACCAGAGTAGGGATCGAACGCTCGGACACACAGACCCCGTAAACTATCAATTCACATCTAATTTCCCCTTGTCGATCAAAATGTCCTCCCCCTGGTGTCTACCCTGGCCTCAGCAAGCCTACTGGAGCGAGTTTAACCTCAACGGGCTCAAGATTAAAGTCAAATCCTCCCAGGAACATGCCTCAAACGATAGTTCCACCGAGATCCCTCAATATTTCTGGGGCAAGGGTATCCGAGGCCGTAGCCTCGGGAAGCTCCTCAGCCGGCGGCAGTCTAAGCACCCTGTTCATGTCGGATACACTGAAGCGAGAAGTTTAATCGGCGCCGGCACTGTCGAAGATCTCAAGAGACTATCCTACCAAGCTAGTCACTTTGTCATTGAAGTGTTTGAAGACGTCGAGGATGCTTCAGGGACTTCGTCTCAAGACTCCCGGTCCACTACCCCAGCATCAGGACCCAGAGTTTCTCAGCTACGACTCTCCCCTGAACTTGAGCAATGGAAACAATCTCAGCACGCTATCGGCAATGTTCTCCCGCCCAAGGGTGCTGGGTTGAGCAAGGCTTCCAAGGAAATCCTTCACATCTTTAGAGCAGAGGAATGGCCTGAAGCTCTACAGACCACCAATGCTTTGTTCGGCTGTGGTATCGCCAGTCTTCTCATGGGCGCAGCCGACTCCCCCACCATGTTCTCCAACTATGTAACGGATATGGCTTTCTACTATGAGCACGGATACAACTATGTCTTCCCTAATCTTGAGCCGCTATTGGAAAAGGGCTTGAGCGACCCGCACGCGCTACGCACCCCTGGCGGTCGTGAGCGCCGCGATGCCGTTAGCATTGGCAAGCGCTACATCCAGGGCAAGATTGCCTTAGAGAAGAAGCACAAGGGTAATCTGTTGAATCGTTCTGCTCGCCTTGACAGACGGACCGCTCAGATCGTTTCTCTTTCCGAGAGTAGTCTGCTTGGCATGGCTGCCGAAGCGACGGCAAGAGGATTTGATGCTGGTGCGGTCATGGCCGATCTCGTCTTTAGCTCGCCAGGTACCGATGTCGTTGACGTCGGATGTGACCTTGTGAACTCAGAGGTTATGAACTCTTTTCTCAATGTCACCGATATCACAGAGACAGGCATCGTTACTGAGGAAGCGCTGCGAAAGATCTACGACGCCTATGCTGTGATGGGCGCCAGGATGCTCACCCAGCGCTGGCATGAGCCTGTGGCCAGGATGTGTGCAGCACTCTACACATGGCATATCCAGAATGATAGGCATATGTTCTTCCGTCGTGCTATCCTGGGCTGGTCCAAGGCTAGAAAGACACCTGCCCAGCCTCAAAGTGAGGCAGATTTTGACGAAGTGTTTGACAAGCAATTCCGAACCACTGGTTTCAGCCGACCCCTTGATGTCAAGTACACATGCAACGGTCAGGATACTTGTGACCACGTCCACGAGCACCTCAGTCGCAACCAGAATGAGCCTCTACTCAAGGAGCTTTGGTACTACCTTGTCACGGGTCCTCTGGAGTATGTTCGGGCCGGCAAGGTCGACGAAGCACGCGAATTTGAGCTTGCTGAGGGTTCGCGGCTGAGAATGGCCAAGCTCTTCTCCAAGGGTCTTGTGCTCGAGATGGTCTGGATTATTGCTCACGCGAACCACCATGCCTGGCAAGTGAACTACTTGTTTGAGGCTGCTATGTGGGGTAGTGTTCTTGATGGAGGAAAATTGGTTGGAAAGCTTGACAGGAAGGAGGAATACTAATTTGGCATGAAAAGCTGATGTTTCGATGGGTTATGAGGTTACGCAATGGTTTATTGCAACAAGTTTTACGGCATGGATGTTTGATGACTTACCACGATAGATGGACCGGAGTTTAGGCTATTTCTCATGTATCAGTTCAATATGAATGTTTCGAAATCAGCTTGCGAATAGTGGCATGATCTTTTTGGGATGGTGTTGGCCATATACAAGTGGCTGTGCTGAGCTTGATCACGAGTGCTTTGGTGGTACACCGCAAAACCGAATGAGATGTAATCAGGAAACATCAACCATTTTCACCAGATCTCGCAATCGTCAAAGAATAAAATGGGACATGGTATTATTTTTACAACACGCGGTAATGCCTATAGCTATCTATACAAACTCTAAGGAGACGAGAAATCGCTGTCATGTCGTTTGGAAGACGGATAAGTATCGGCGTCATTTCCTGGTAGCCACTTGTCGGAGTCTCCAAGGCGGTCTGCCGTCAACCCACTACTGCCGGGGTTCTTGAATCCTCTCTCTTGTTGGCGCTGGAATGAGATTTTACGGAGACGCTCAGCCTCGGCTGGTGTGAGGTGGAGCTGTAGCAGTATTTAGTGAATAGCCCTTACAAGACAGAATAAATCATTCTTGGGCCGGACTTACATATACTTCAATTCCAATGGCATGGATAGCCAATGCAAGCCAAACGCCCAGAGAGAAACCCAGAGAAAGAGCAGAGGCAATGTTCTCGGCGCTTTCTCCAGCCATGTCGCCTTGAACTGCGACCCAAGCACCCATGTCTTTGCAGGCAGGGTATTTTGCGACCAGGGAATCGTTGTCGCTGTAGAAGGAGGCAACCTTGTCGCACTGCATGGGTTCACGGAAACTCGGGTTCTTTGACATGGCCACAGCGGAGATGATCATGATCAATCGTACGGTGATGATGGAACCAGCCTACAAGTCGTTAGTTTGAGACAACAAGGGTAAAGTCATGTCGACGTACGTAGAACCACGCGCGAAGCATCCAAGCCCGATGTTGTTCGAGTTGCAGTGTTTTAATGTTCCATATCGCCAAGGCCAGAGACCCAATGAACATAATTGACATGGCACCAACCCAACCTCGGATGGAGAGAGAGCCACCAAAAGAGACGGGTGCGATGAGTATAGCACCCACGGTTCCAATGATGGCCAGAACAATGACGATGTACCCATTCATGCGATGTAGTAAAATAGCCTTGTGTCGGATGAAAGGCACGAATTGAAAGACGACGAGTAGACCAGCAGGGACAATTGTATATAGATGTAACTTGATGCCAATCTTGTAGAGGTCCTTTTTGTTGTACGAGAAGCATTCTCCGGGACCAGCACCCTGGCCGTTACTGTTGGGATTGCAGTAGATGCCGTAGTAATCGAGAAACATGATGCGCGCGAGGGAGAAGCCGAATAAGGCGCCAGCGAAAATGAACCAGAGGATAAAATTGTAGCCTTTGTAGAAGCCGATGGGGTTGTAGACTTGGCGAGCCTTGGCGACAAAGCCGTTGGCGGCAGGGCGCGTTTGAGGCGTCATAGTGTATATCGGGTGGATCAAGAAGCTGAAGCCAAGTGAGCTATTGTTGAATGAAGCGATGGGATAAAAGGCAGATCTAGTGAGAGGTGTTCACCATCATATATACACACATTCAATTGAGACACTGCATCCTCTTCCAAGCCACATGGTCTGCTCGAACGCCCACTCCAAGAAGCTTAATTAAAGAACATGAAGTGGTCATAGCTAGTATTAGCTTCTGGCGCCTTTTGAAGCCACTTTAGGATAAAACACCTGAAAATCCCCGACCGTTAGCATGAACGGCAGGGCACAGAGATCGTGATTTAGAATACGAGTGCGATTTCGTGGTGTTCGAGAATAAAAACCGACCTTTGGCGATCTTGGAGCTAAACCACATCGAGAGTCAATCTGCGCTGGAAAAGTCAATGCCGTCATCATTTTCCAAGCCACCAACACGGAACACAAATAACCATAATTTGACTGTACCCTGTAGGGCTGATATCGATCGTTGAGTCTCGTTCTTAGCTATGAAATATGTGGCTTAGACATGATACCATGGATGCATGATTTGTTCATAGCTAAATCCTTCTTTGTTGATTCGCACTCGGAAGGCTAAGCGAGCAGGGATAGCTTCAACAATCTCAGTTGCTTCAGGCCTACAATCTGCCGCACCACAACTCACGATTGTACTCAGATTACACTAGCCCTAGCCACATCGTGCACCGCCCCATGCGATATTGAGATCTCCTCGTCGCGCTTGTCCTAAAGTCCTCGCAAACCTCATCTACCGCTTCGATGGTCGGGGTCCCGGGTAGATCCAAAGGATGCATCACCTGTCGAAAACGCAAGAAGGGGGTGGGTATGCCCCGTCTTGACCTTAGGTATTTACGTACTAACTCCTCCAAGTGCGACAAAAAAGCTCCATTTTGCGGCCAATGTCTTGCCCTCAACATTCCCTGTGAAGGCTATGGACGTCAGTCAATATGGCTCAATAGCGAAGGATCAAAACAGACATTCTACACAAAAGCGCCAGCAAGAAGTCCATCTGAGCCATTTTCCAGTCCTGAAAAGTTCCCATCTGCTGTAATCTTGCACGACTCATTAGCTAGAACAGCTCGAACTCAGAAATACACTGGTCTCTTCTGGTCAGACTATCTATCTGGTGGAAATGGCTTCTCGACCAAAGCATCTGGCACCACCGGTACCCAGTGGATACGACTTTACGAGGAGCTGAGTGAAGCAGAACCCACTCTTCGATATGTGGCCATGGCCTTAAGTACCGCAACACTGGGCGCGAACAATAACGACAACCAACTCAAGCGCAAGAGTCAGCAGGCATATGGTCTTGGATTACAGCAGATGGCTATTTCTCTCGAATCCCAAAGCAAAAAAAAGGATGGAATACTGGCCGCTATTCAACTTATGCGTGTTTATGAGGTGAAGAGCTCAGTTTCTTTTAACGATATAGCAATGCTGATATCTGGAAATGGCAGCAATTATTCGGAACTGACTCGGGCGCTGGAGAAATAGACGCCCCAGTTTCACAAGTCAAGGGCTTTCGAAAGCATATCGAGGGCGAAACTGCTCTCATTATAAATCGTGGTCCTAACGATACGTGGTCTCCCATGGGTCGTCAGTTGTTGGCTGATGGACGCCTCAACCTGGTAAAGCCATACGACTGTTCGCGCATCTCTCAGTATACTAACTGCAGCCTGTAGATCAATGCAAACATCTCACGACGAGAAAGGTCCCCATTCAGCCAACATTCATGGAAACAGTCACAGCTATGGCGTTCGGTTACAGATTCATCTCTGAACAAACTCGTTGACATTCTGGTAGAGGTTCCGGGTCTTCTAAAAGATCTAGACGTATTCCGAAGAGCTTCAAACCCAAAGAAAGCCGAGGAGCTACATACTGCACTAACAAAAAGATGCCAGAAGTGCGAGATAGACTTGTTGGCTTGGGAAGTGGAAATAGGCGAGATAGTCACGATTTACGACTATACCCTCGCCGGTGAGCACTTACCATTCCCTGAAGATGATGACGATCTCGCGACGATTTATTTAAGTTGCTACTATTGGATGACTTGCCTCCTGGTATACTCTACCACGGGCTTTTGTGAGCTCGAAACTCCCAACTCAGAGACAAGAGGCCCACTACTAAGCTATCCGAGTCACCGCATTGCCACTTCCTACGCTTACCGTATTGCTCATGCGATGCACCTATTGTTTCAACCACCCGCTGGCGATTACAGTTCTGTAGCGGCACTATTTCCTCTTGGAAACGCTCTGCGATACCTGATTATGGCGGAGACATACGGTGGCCAGAGGATCATGAGCACCGAGCGATTGTTGCTGGTGGAGATTTTCACCCGGCCATTTTTAGGAAGCTTTGTCGGAAGATTCCTTCGAAATTTGCAAGCTGATGACGGCATCGACTACGGGTATGGCGCGGAAAGTCTAGTGGGGATCAGGGGTGTCGAGTACAGGGCGAGAGTCTGGTGGTGTGGCAGACAGGGGGCTGGTGTTCCAGAGTTTACTCCGGAAGTGCCGTGTTTTCGGTGACATGATCAACTAGGTCACAAAAGGCGTTCCAATATCTCATCAATTCGTTTACGTACGTATATACAAAGGTCCCCGTAAATTATATACAAGAAAGATAGGAGCTTCCCCACGTGAAAGCGAACTCAGACGAGCGTCACTAAATCTGGGGTAGTGCTGTTGAAATAATGGGCTCCATAGGCTCTGCGATAATATCCTTTTTTGCCTTTTGAAAAGTGCCACTTCTCGAATCATCCATTCAGCACTTAACAAACATTCTTCTTGGCGTTTCCAGTGATGGCCCAGAAGATGTTCTCAGCGCAAGGAGACTCTCGAACAGTGTTGTCGTTAACTTCAACCTCGACAAAGATTCCGCTGGTGTTGGGGAATTCACTTCGGGCGGAAACGCGGACTTCCCCTCCGCCGTTGATGATACCGTCGCGGATGGCAAGGTTGTAGCAGTTCTCGATAAGAATAGCGTTGTTGCCGTTGTTTGCAAGATCAATCTGCTTAATTTCCGCAGCTCCAGACTGGGACACACAGAAAATACCACGGCCACCACCTCGCGAGTAGACCTTATCAACCCACACATTAGTGGTGGTGTACTGTCCGTTGGCGAGCTGACCGTTGTTGTTAGCGAATCGGAGGGTAGCGTAGCCAGTGCCGGTGCCGACGTTGATGCCCTCGACGTAGCCGACCCAAACATTTCTCGACTCCTGGATGAGCAGTCCGCACTCGCCGCAGTCCTTTGCTTTGACGGACGTGATATCCAAACCATCAATCTTGAAGGTCTCAACAGCGTGGGCACCTGCTCCAGTGACGACGATGTTACCCATGGTGACATCATAGTTCCAAGCAGCATCGCGGTCAAATCGGATACCAATGCCGCCGCTCAGGTTCATAGTGATATCACCGAGCTTCAGGTTGCGGGTACCAGAGAAGCGAAGACCGAAGTATGGGTTACCCGTCATCTTGAGGTAAGGAATCTTGACGTCGTTCTGGTTAGTGACTTCAATAGCACCACGGCCGGACTTGAGGCTAGCGTTCAAAGTACCGCAGACTTCGAACGTCTTGCCGCCGGTGATGGTGATGGTGTTGGCACCGATGCTGCCGGAGGATCGTACGACGACACGCTGGCCACTGCTGATACGATCAAGGGCGGTCTGGATAGCGAGGCGGTAGTCGGATCCGGAGTAGACGCTGGCTCCGTTCACAGTAGCTGTAAAAGTACCGGAACCGGAGACGACTCCTTGGGGTGAGCCATCACCACACGCTGCGTTGACGGCGCCGATAAAGGCGAG
Source organism: Fusarium sarcochroum (assembly GCA_013266185.1). Classification (NCBI taxonomy): domain Eukaryota; kingdom Fungi; phylum Ascomycota; class Sordariomycetes; order Hypocreales; family Nectriaceae; genus Fusarium; species Fusarium sarcochroum. Next base: position 19,920 of record JABEXW010000172.1, read on the forward strand.
ACCTGCCGCGATGATAGAGGAGAGGCGGAACATTTTTGGTATGCCCTTGATAACTGCCTTGGGGAAAGTGTCAGGCTTGGAATAGACCAATGTCTTCTTTAAGCTGGGCTAAAGCCATCATTTTATACGCGAGCTAGTTAACGAGGTCATCTCACAGGCTGTGAGCCCTTACCCCCCATTCGTGCGCTTTACCTAGGATGATATCGAAATCCGCCAACAGCAATTAGAAGCCATATATCACAGGGGTCATAGGTCTTGGCACGGAGGGGTAAAAGCTATTGCGTTCGGATCCAATTCAATGGTGAGATTCCATTTTAGGCCCACGGAAGTTTGAACTCCGCATGCAGTCCGGGAGGTGTTATCTGGGGTAAAATGTTAATGTCATTCCCACCTATCATCTCGAAGCGACGTGTAGCTTACAGGAGATGGGTTACTCGGCACTTCTTGTCACATGAGCCACGAGGCAGGCTAGTTGTCTTAAGCATGAATTTAATTCCCAAAGTGGCTAGCTGAGAGAATAAGGTGTTTTCGTTTCGCAGCCTTTTGACCCGAAGTAGCGAAGTCTATGGGTGAGAGTATTCGGGGAATTTGTGCACTAGTCGTTGAAAACGTGGTTGACATGTGTGTTTATTTCTAAGTCTTTTGTCCCAATTGGTACTCTATAGCTTACACGGCTGACAGCATCAATCTTGTAATTATTTCTTGGTCGGATGTCGCAACTTCTTGAACCCAATAGCCCCTTGTTTCGGAAGTCGCCCTGGCATCGCATGACAACGAGAGACCCGGGGCCAATGAATTGTGACTAGGGTCATTAAGTTCGGTGTTCGAGAGGAAAGTTTGTGACGGAAGCCCGGCAGACAGATAAATATGGCAGTATTCAGGTAACCATTAGCCCACCGTCGGGATGTTGGGATAGATAGTTCTGGAAACATTGGTATTTTCAGGTAAGGTAAGGCCAAAGTGCAGAAGGATAAGTGATGGGTGATTGCAACAGCGCGCGATTTTGTAGTCTGACAGAACGTCACTAATGGTGGACAATGGCCGAGACCACGCAGGTACAGGTTCACCATGGGATTATCTTGTTCTTACGAAAGTATGACTAAAACACAAATTACCTTTGTTGTCGTCTTGGAAAACAACGAGCCATTACATGCCTGATCATTTATAAACAATGAAAATGTTATCTATCTCGAAGTGTTGAATGCCTCTCAAAGGTTAGCTTTAATAACTATAAACACTCAGATTTCTCACATTTTCCAGAAGAGGTATAGGCGGCCTGCCGCTTACCTTGCAACATCAAGACATTAATGTGACAGCCAGTTGAATACTTGGCCGTTATCAGCTTATCTTCGAGCCCCAAAGCGAAAAACAGCAGGGATCTTTACCAGGGTAGGATACTGCAACTGATAACAATGACGCTGGCTTTGATGCCTGGATAATTCTGGCAAGTCAAGCGAATCTCTAGCTGGAATGATTTAGGGTTTTTAGAAAACAGCACCAGGTAGTGTGAATAGCCTCAGCATCTATCATAAACATAAACACCCCTTACTCAAGTTCAAGCATATTTCCCAACAACGCTGAGATTGATACTGCACTCGCCCCGGGGCATAATCGCAAGGTGTTGGTGGCAAAAAGAAGAGGAAAAAGTAAAGAAAGTCCCCTGGTAATATCCCAGCCAGCCAGTGATACACCACAATACAGAACGTGATCATGCGGCTGAGATTGCACAGCCCCACCATCGAATAGAGAATCCTATCTCCTGCGCCTCTCGTTTTCTGTCTTTCGACATCGTCTAGTCTCATCGTCGAAATGTCGCGCCAAGAGCATATAGAGATGTCTGGCTTGGAGCCTCCCCCTCCAGAAACCCAATACAGCATGCAAGAGGTAAGTTCCAATTTCCTGGAGTGGTAGAACAGAATTGACCTGTTTCAGGCAGTGCATGGGGCGCCGAGAGGTGGTTCTCAGCAATATTTCCCTCTCAGCCACGACGATATTAATCTTCCGTCCACCACTGCGCCATCTCTACAACAACAAGAAGCAAGGGATACAGCACAAAGCACCGATACCCTACTGCAAGGTCAAACCTCGAACTCATTAAAACTTGGCCAGCGATTCATGAGAAAGCTCAACGACCCAGAGCCTGCAAAGCAAGTTTGCAGCGACAGCATTTGGTCAGCCTTGGGCCACTTGGCTCTCTTTCATCTACCAGCAGTCGCAATCACCCTGACTCTCTTCTCCTTACACATTGCCCGTGTTCATTGGGGAAAGTTCACTGCCGAGCAACTAAGCGCTATGCAATTTGCGGCCAAAGGTCACGAGATCTTGATCCTAGTGTCTTTAACCGATGTCTTATTGCATCGAATATGCTTCGACCTCCTATTTAATAATGATGGTATTCCTCTCGGCTTCCTATCGTCACCTTTCTACTTGGGATCTCCAGTCCAGTACCTCTTCAGCTGGGAGTTATGGGCTACACTACTTCAACCAGGTAGACCTCGGCCACAGCAGCGTCCGAAAGTCACTGGGATAGTTATCATCATAGCTATAATTCTCTCCATTGCAGCCGCACCTCTTTCGGCTATTGTGATGATCCCTCGACCAGGGTGGTGGCAGATTCCTGGGCCGCCAGGCATGAACCATACATACTTGGAATCCGATCTCTACCAGACAAATCTTGGCCAGAACCATATTGAAATGTACATGGGTATTAACGACACTTCGCTGCCTTTAGAAGTCAACCTCAAGACACTAACGTCTATAATCACCGATCCACCGGACGAAAGTCTGGGTAGTACCACACGGCAGATGGCAAATATCACATATTCCAACTACCAGAGCGTCCCTGCCGAACGTCCTACCACTATTACCGAGGATCTCCCTACAGAACATGGAGTCCCTGTACTTGCTACGTGCCCCATGAGTTCTGTATCCGATAATTTCATGTCATACTGGCTAGGAGCGCCTACGTCTTCGAATCTCCTCATCAAGTCCAAGTGGATGAAACTAAATTCTCCGTCGACAAAGAAGTGGAAGCAGCCCGTTGTTGCAGTTGAGTGTAAGAGTGAGATGCTTACAGAGAGAAAGGTGTCATTCTCATACTGGTCCTTGCTTCCAGATGAAAATATCTTCCTGAGTGTGGAAAAGGACGCTGGCTTGAAAAAGTTGGTTGAGACTGCCCAGAGAAAGCGTAAAGGGCGCTCCGAGATGACGTATCATACATCCAATCTTCCGAACAATTTGAGTTCTACCCTCAGTACAGATATTCTCATATTAGAGGAAGCCCCGAGGTATGACGATGGTGGGAAGCTGATAGAGGATGGTAGAGCCTTGACGATCTACCTATGTCTCATTCGCGCGCGCTGGGTCGAGGTTGACGTTTGGGTCGAGTACGGCAAGTCCAATACCGTCCAAAGTCACTTCAATCCCTCTCTATTCGAAATTTACAAGAATTTTGGAAACTCTTCAGAAGCTGGCGACCTGATAAAGATGGACGAAGACTGGATGGTCGCAATGGGGAACCGTACGGGCAGAAATACTGATGCCTATGGCAAGAAGGTAAAGTCACCACGGAAGAAATCAGCATATCAGCATATGATGGAGTTCTGTACGGAAGAAACACCTAGCCGATACCCTTGGACGTGCCTACAAACCACTCTGGCGGCACATATGGCGGATATCCTGTCTTACTCGGACTTTGTCCATTTCTTGGACGGCGACATTTCATTATTGGCACCCAGTGCCACTATCTTCTTTCAAACATCCTTTTTGAGCGGATATGGGTACGATATTCTCAGTAGTCTTACCATCCCCTTTGCGCTCTCTGTCCTTCTCTTTCACATCATCATTGTTACTATGCACGTGGTGACGGTCCTCTGGACAGGGCGTGGATGGCACATTTCTAGCTGGACAAGCTTTGGCCAGATGCTAATGCTGGCTTTACGCTCGAGAGACTCGGATCAACTGGGAAGTGTCGGTGGAGGGGCGGCAAGTTCTCGGACTTGGAACACGTCTGCTTCGGTCAGAGTAGTCAATGAGGAGGGCAGATTAGAAATGGTATTGCGGAACAGAGAAAGAAGCGCTTATCAGGAGAATCTGGTCCAGGAAACAGGATATGGAAACGTGGATGGAACGATGACTACGGCATTTTTGCGTGTAGAGCCAGGAATCAAGTACCTGTAGATGGCCACTTTTAGCCCCCCGGCAGTGCACAAAGGAGCTTACCAGACTATTTCTATAATGATAGCACGTTGATTAGCCACCCCTGAGAGCGCATACTCGCTATTGTGTGGTACCAATTGGGGCCGAGTGCGATGTATCTACCGCGAATAGGATATAGCGTAGACATATCATAGATGACAAGAAAGCTACTGTCAGATCTTTGGAGAGCTCATATTACTTGTTTACTGATAGCGTGATCTATGCTCTGTCGAGCAACTTACTCCATTGGTCGTCTGCCTAGCCTAGGCTAGGTTCGATCAGCAGCTTCCAGTTTCATTGGTTCATGGGTCTGACCACTATGAGTCATCTTAAACCCACGCACTTCTTCAAGACCACATCACGTACAGAAATGTTACCTTTTGGCACAAACTCATCATGCTCAACAATCTGCCCAGAGAGATCATCGAAGAAATCTTCTCCTACTTCTGTTTACACTGCAGAAATGTGTTCAAGTCTCCCAATGGTGTCGGGACCATTTATCAACATAACGGACCGCACCCGCGTCTGAAAGCCGACGAAAAGTCTTGGTACTCTATCGACCGACATGCCTTGTACTCGCTTACTCTCACCTGCAAGAAATTGCACCCTATTGCCGAGAATGTTCTGTACCATGAGTTTGCGCCTGGCTATGGCTGCGCCGCCTGGTCGGACCTCTACACTTTCGAGGGACGGCTTACATCGTTCATGCGCACCGTTGGAAGACGCAAAGATCTGGCAGCAAAAGTTCGCGTGCTTTTCATTCATAGGTGGCTTCCAGCGAGTCAGTCTACTGAGGACACTGTGGAGTCTTTAAGGCAAGGTGCAGCTGATTTGGGCGTTGATATTGTCACGGGTTGGCAACGCCGAGCCTCGAGAGCCAGGCATGGCAAGGATCAAGAATGGTTCACTGGACCCAACAACTCTCGATCGATCTATCTCGATACCATGTCTTCGGCGTTTACCACCAATATTACAGACTTACGGGCGAGGCATCCTGATTGGAGAAACCTTTGGACGCGCTTTAACCATGAGCTCATCCCCATGCTTATCGCACTACTCCCCAACGTTGAACACATCACCTTCAGGAACATGTCATTCTGGCACGCATTTGAGGACGATCCGTTTGAAGCTCTGGGCATCACACGTCTCCCAAACCTCCGGTCGCTGGAGACATCAGCCGATGATTTCTTAATCATTGATAAAGCAATAAATCTCGAAGTACTGAATCTTAGCTGTCTATCACCATGGAGTAACTCAGGACCGGCCTATCAAGCTGCTAAAATCAGGACAATACGTTTGGCTGGAGCCAGGCATTTACCTACAAACATATCCTCTCCGTTGACGTTTGCCGCAAAGGATCTTCGCTCCTTTGTATACCAAGCTGTGCAGGAGAATTGTTCTTGGGACTGGATGATGTCATCTCCAACATTCAATGCAGAAGAAGTTGTCGAGTTGTTGAAAGATTACCGCGAGACATTGGAGACATTGCACCTAGACTTTCGCGGCGCGATCCGGACTCCATCGGACCCTCCCTTGTATAGTCGAAATTTCTCACTTCGCGATTTCACTCGATTAAGCGACGTCTTCCTAAGCACTGGAATCCTGTTTGATGTCTCGAATAGCCTCAATGAGAATGTCACGTCAGATGAGATTATTTCTGACTCAATAACTAGAAGGATGCCATCATCAATCGTCTCCCTGCACCTAGCATCGGACGGGGCGAGAATTCAAGACACCGAAAGGGGACTTATAGGACTAGCCGATACGAAGAAACGACATCTTGATCGGTTCCCTTGCCTGCAAAATATTGGGTCAGACTTTGACGGCAGGCTGCACAAGTTAGTTCATAGAGCCATGGAAGAGGCGGAAATTAGCCTTGTGTACGAAAACTGGCCCAGGGAAGATGAAGCCAAGTGAGGTAGCCCCAAATCCTAGCACGAGTGTTTCTCCCCATTGAACCACTGATGACTTGAGAACTGTCCTCGGCTTGAGTGTGACCCGAGATATATCGCGATTGGCCATTGGGATATGGCAAGTGGTGTCTCAGTCTTGTCAGCAATTTGTCAACCGAGACATTTGAGTAACCATGATTCGAGTTAGACACACTCTCAGCTTTGATTGTTCCACTAAAAACCACGTTCATGCTTGCTTCTCGGCGAAACTTATAAGACACGGCAAGTTGACACCGTCGATCTTTGTATCGGTTCCAGCTACCAGATTGCGTCACTGTCCCTCGGGATGGGCTGATAAGGGCTGTAACACAAAGATCATCCAAGACACTCCCTTCTTTCCCGAACACAGCATTCGGAAGCCAAGAGTATCTCGGTTAGGTGCATGGTTCCTACGTGACATGAAAGCACGGACAAGCATGCATTGAATCGGTGCAACTAAGGTCCGACGTAGTGAATGCTAGAAGGTCTTGGTTTCAAGTATTTATGTCGGTCCCCCGATTAATCTTGAACCTGACCATTAAAATATACGAGAAGGGTCCTTACTACATGAAATACATCCTGCATAAGAAGAAAAAAAAAAGACTGTACCATTTGCCACCAGTTAGAAGCAGCGATCAAAATGGAGCATCATGATTACACGACACTTATCCTAGATCTGGGTGGTGTGCTGGCCACCTATACCGCTGGAAACAATGCCGGTCTATCTGCAAGCCAAGTCAAGGCTGCTCTCGACTCACCGGCCTGGCACGATTACGAAAGAGGTAAAATATCAAAAGATGATTGTTGCAAGAAAATTACCCAGACCTTCAACCTTGACTTGGAAAGCTGGACCCAGGTTTTGGAGCAAATGAGTCATGGATTGCAACCTAATGCAGCTCTGATCTCTGCTATCAGAGAGATAAAGAAAACCTATCCAGAATTGAAGGTCTATTGTTTGTCCAACATCCCAGGACCTGAACTAGATCTGTTCAGAGAAGAGATCAACAGCTGGAACATCCTCGATCAGTTTTTCGCATCTTCAGCTGTCAAACAAAGAAAGCCAGATGTTGCCATCTACACTGACTTCCTGCAGACAACTCAGGTATCAGCGTCTTCTTGCATCTTTGTCGACGACCGAATCGAGAGTGTTGCAACCGCTCAAGCCATGGGATTTACGGGCATTCTATTCAAGACTACACAGTCTCTCATTACCACAGTGTATAACTTGCTAGGAGACCCTATTATTCGTGCAAAGGCGTATCTGGAACAGAACGCAAAGGATCTCTTTTGCACGACCAGTACAGGTCATCAACAGCCAGATAACTATTCCCAGCTCATCATCTTGCAGAACACAGGGAATAGGTACGTCTAGGAAGATTGACACATATCTTTGCATCGCAGCTGAAACTTCGCAGGGACCTGGTGGTTCTCGAACAGAAAGGCTCTACATGGAATTACTTCATCGGAGATCCCATGTTCGCAGGGACTACTTACCCGAATGACTCCGATACCACTTCGCTTGCAATGAGTGTGCTCGAGGACGTTTCAGTGGAAGACAAGTTGCAAGCAAGGGGTGAGATACTTTTGAACTTGAACCCTGATGGACTGCCATATGTAAGTCTTACCTGATGATCGAATCATTTTGTTTTGCTATTATACTCATCACATTACAGTGCTGGCTAAGTAAGACACGGCCGCGCCTTGATCACTGCATTTACGCCAACGTTTTCCGCTTCTTTTATATCAACGAGTGGGATGCACAACTTCCTGGTGTTTACAATCACCTCTGCTGCTTACTCAAGACAAAAGCGTATCTCCACGGCAGTCGATATTACGCAAGACCGGACTGGTTCCTCTATATTCTATCCGACCTATGCGCCAGACGCTCTTCTGACCCGAAACTTGAGGGAATGCGAGACTTACTTGTCAAATCCGTTCGCGACCGTGTGCGCCTGTGTCGCGACATATTTAGTGCTGTGCTAAGGGTGTTAAGCGCACAGTCTCTCGGTTTGCAGAACAAAAGAGACCTTGAGACTGTACTTGAAGGCCAGCAGTTAGATGGAGGATGGGAGCTGGCTTGGTTGTGGGGCTATGGCAGTAAACCCCTCAAGGTTGGAAGCAGAGGAGTTGTGACAGCCATGGCCACGAACGCGATTTAGCGGGCACGGGTGTGAGTCTAAGCTGATCGGTATAGTAGCGAGGTGATAATGTGGCCAGGTTTCTAGTTCTTGATTTTCTTTTGCAAAACGAGGAGAGGCAGAATTACCGGTATCTTCTTTTGGCACAGGTACTGTTTGACCACTGGAACCAAATATAGCCATGCATGGCACAAGCCGCGGCCTTCTCCCCGTGATTTAAGTATTCTTGTGTGTGACTAACCCTTTTCTGGCTATAACAAACGTGGTGAAATAAAGAGTCAAGCGAGTTTCTGTCTTGGCAATATTTCGAGCTCCCTGTCATTGGGTTTGAGCGTGGAATACCTCGGGATGATATTGAACCGAGCTAAGGATTGAGGGGAAGCTCAGCATCAGGTGACTCGTTCTCGGGAATTAATCCGAGAATCGTGAGTAAGTGAGTGATTAAGTTGGTCGATCATTGGGTTTTACCTATTGCTCATATTTACATCGTTGTATTATCGAATAAACAATCTCAGATCCAATTTGATCATGTTTGAAGAAAGAATAATCGACTTTCAGTCCTCGACTGGGTCGATCCCGCTGGTCGGTGCTTCTATAGTCGTCGACCAATCAGACTACCCAGGCGTATTACGCGCCGCAAAAGATCTGGCACAAGACTTTGGGCGTGTTACCAGAGGAGATCCTAGTCCACTGATCTTGGTAAATTCCGAGGCGGATTACGAAAAGATCCAGACGCCAACGGCTATTCTTATTGGTAGCGTAGGTTCGAGTGGCCTCATCCAGTATCTCGCGCAACAGGGCAAGGTCGACGCCCGAACAATTAGTGGGAAATGGGAGTCCTTCAGCACAACCACTGTTGATAAACCCCTTGGAACATGTCAACAAGCTCTGATTATAGCTGGTAGTGACAAGCGAGGTGCCATATTTGGCATTTATACGCTATCTGAGCAGATTGGCGTCTCACCGTAAGCCGGCCTCCAGGTCCCATTCAAAGCCCTAGCTTACCTTTTGAAGGTGGTATTGGTGGGCTGACGTGCCACCAAAGTATCATGAAGAGATTCACGCGACTTCAAAAACGACGGTTCACGGTGAACCATCTGTGCGACACCGAGGCATCTTTCTTAACGACGAAGCTCCAGCACTGACAGGCTGGGTAAGAGAGAAGTTTGGAGGATACAATTCAAAGTTCTATACAAAAGTCTTTGAACTTCTTCTCAGGCTGAAGGTGAATCACTCATGTACCTTGATTCCGCTTACCTAGCTAACAAGTGACAGGCCAACTTCCTATGGCCAGCCATGTGGCCTGGATATCCCAACCCAGGAGCATCCTTCTTCACAGATGATCCACTGAATCAGAAGTTAGCCGACGAATACGGTATTGTCGTATCGACATCTCACCATGAACCGATGCAGCGGCTTTCGAACGAGTGGTTTGAAGAGAATCCTGATGGCAGCTGGAACTGGTTAACTAACAAACAGAAAATCACCGAGTTCTTTGAGCATGGCGCTAGTCGAGCCAAGGATCGCGAATCATACTTTACCCTGGGTATTAGAGGTGAATATGACAAGAAGATGGCAGCTGAGGACCCTGCAGCTGTGGTTCAGGATGCCATTGAGACTCAGCGACAGGTGATTAAGAAGGTCTACGGGCGTGAAGATGCCGTGCCTCGTACGTAATCAACATCAAGAAAGATACCACTTATCTCTAACTGTTGTGTATAATTATTCGCGATCTACAAGGAAGTTCAGTCGATGTTCGAAACCGGTCGCCTGAATGTCCCGGAGGATGTCACACTTCTGTTTCAAGATGACAATTTTGGCACTATCCGTCGACTTCCGTCATCGGAAGAGTCAAGAAGAAAAGGCGGAGCAGGCGTAAGCTAATCTCAGATTCTATTCAGGTGATAACTGACAGATGCTAGGTTTACTATCACCTCCAATATGTTGGAGACCCCCGGAGCTACAAATGGATCAACACCAACTCACTGGTAAGTCTATTTTATCTGACATCAAGATTCTCACTAATTGTTTGTAGGGGAAAGTGTGGCACCAGCTACTGCAAGCCTATCATCACAGTGCTAGGCAAATCTGGGTCTTCAATGTTGGCGATCTGAAGCCCCTGGAGATACCACTTTCCTTTGCAATGGCTCTAGCATACGATGTCAACAGTATTCAGCACGACAGTTTACCAGAATTCTTCCGCACAGCCGCCGAACGAGAATTTGGTAGCGACCTAGCAGATGACGTTGGTTCAATCTGGTACCGACATGATAGGCTCCTTGCTCTAAGAAAACATGAGCATATCGAGCCCGAGACTTTCTCGATACTGCATTACAAGGAAGCAGATTCCATATTGAATCGCTGCAAAGAGCTTCTCCAAGAAGCCGAAAAGGCGCACAGCCGGGTTTCCCAAGAACAAAAAGTAGCGTCTTTCGAACTCATCCTCCACCCAACAAAAGCATCCTACATCTACAACGCATTGCGGATCAACCAAGCACGCAACAAGCTCTTCGCTCGCCAAAGACGCAACTCTGCCAACAAAGTTGCACAAGACGTCCTGGACTTATTCGACGCCGACTTTGACCTATCAGAAGAATACCACAGCCTTTTAAATGGGAAATGGATTCACATTTTGATGCAGCCACATTATGGTTACGAAGATACTTGGCATGCTCCCTCGCGCGACATGATCAGCGGGCTAGCGTTTGTCCAAAGACGCCAGAATTCCAATCCAATTGTTGGCCAGATGGGTGTTGCTGTTGAAGGTCATGAAGGCGTTCGTGTCGGCCGCATCAACGAAGAGTCTGAACGCACGCATCCGAGCAGGCGAGACCTAGTTCCTGGCCTCACGTTGGGGTCCATGAGTCGTTATGGACCTAGCACAAGATGGTTCGACATTTTCACAAGAGGAGCTCCGACTATCAACTGGTCAGCCTCAGCTCCGCATCCCTGGATCAAACTATCAAAGCTGTCAGGAGAGTTGATGCCCGGCCAAGATGATATACGGGTAGAGATCTTGATCGATTGGGAACAGGTGCCTCACGACTTCCAAGAAGAAGTTCTGATCGATGTTAGTTCACAAGAAGGAGACTTTGAGCAAGTGCATCTACCAATTGATGGACGCCGGGTTCCAGAATCCTTCAAGGGTAGTTTCGTGGAACAAGATGGTGGTGTCTCCATCCCAGCCACCGACTGCCGCATCGAGCATCCATACCTTATCCTTCCAGATACAGGCAGACTAGAGACCGGATCTTTGACTCTAACTCCAGGAACTAAGGGAGGTGACTCGCAGCCCTACGTTGAATATCCTTTCTACCTGTTCAGTGAGACTTCTAAAGCTTCGCTGGTGCTATACTTTGGCACCACTTTGGACCTGTCTTCCGAAGATATCTTGACATATGACATACAGCTAGACGAGTGGCAGAACGAGACGCATACTTTGCAGAAGAGCACTTCTGAGAGTCAGAAGAACGCTGCAGACAAAGGATGGGCCTCAGCTGATGGCTGGTTCTTTGCAGCATCTGATAATGTGTGGGTTCGAGAACACAAACTACCTGGGGATAGCCTGAGCCCTGGCACGCATACACTGCACTTCAGGCTAAGACACGCCAACATGTTGCTGGAAAAGATTGTCATTGACTTCGGAGGAGTTTCTGAGAGTTATCTGGGTCCTCCGTCTAGCTCAAAGGCTTAAGTCCTTGGTATCAGACTAGCATAGATATATATTATCCGTCCAGCATATTTGACCCTCGGTGTCTCTTAGTCTACCCCTCCACAGGCGTGATCTTAACGCTTTCTACACATATAGCACCTTCCGTGACCAACAGCCCGATACCACCCTCTGTGTACTGATCATCAGAGGCTGAGATCTCAACACCATTAACCTTGCCTCGAAGCACCCCCACTTGCACCTCTAACGACAGATCGTATTCTACATCCAGCTCCAACGCAAATGCCGAAGAAGTAAGAGTAATTCTTTCCTCGTCATGTGCCTTTACCAGTGAGATGCATCGGCCCTTATAGAGAACAAGAGAGCAGTAGCGATTGAGTCCTTGCACACGAACAGCAATTTCAACGGGTGCGTCAATATTGATCTTGAACTTGGGGACGTGAAGTCGATAGTCAGTCCAATCCCTTCCGCCGTACGTAAGAATTCCCTCTCCATAAGCTCGAGTTGCAATCAAAGTGTGCGGCATATGGCAGTGTAACTTGCTATTTGCACTAACCCAAGACCGGTGCTATAGCTGGCCAGGCTTTAAAAGGGTTATTATAATATCTAGTATTA
>JABEXW010000173.1:0-32973 GCA_013266185.1 Fusarium sarcochroum
GAAGAAGAGGAGGAAGAGGAGGAAGAAGCTGCCAAAGCTACGGACGACGAGGCCGATGAAGTGCAAGATCAAGCTGCCCCCGAAGAGCCCGTTGATGAGGCGCCAAAGGATGTTGAGCCTGAGGCGCCTGCGGAAGACGAAATTATCGAAATTGTCGATATGTCGCCGAAGAAGGAGAAGAAGAACAGGAAGAGCAGGTCCCGTCGCGATGCTCCGCCGCCGCCGGCAGTCCCAGATCCGCCCCTGACACCTCCACCTGAACCAAAACACTCTCGAAGGGACCGACCCAGGCTTCACCGTGAAGGAACTTCATGGGGCAAACGGGGAGCGACATCGCGTGAGGAACGAGAAGAGTTGGCTCAGGAGAAGCCGAGCAGGCACAGACGACGGGAGGAAAAGTTATCATCCAAGGGGTCCTCATCCGACAAGGTTGAGAAAACTCCATCACGATTTCGAACGACTGGCCTCTTCAGTACACCACCCATCACTCGTTCGGCTTCCACGCGCGAGAAGAGGCCCGATATCAGCAGCAAACGTCGCCATACCACAGGTGCTCGCGGACTTGTATCGCCGCCTCCTGAAGAGGTGCCCGATATGGCTTTGGATGAAGAGGAACCAGACAGACGTCACAAATCCCGTAAACCGCGTTCGCGCGAAGATGAGGATGTTTTCATGTCTGGTGCTGATCCTATGGCTGATAGACGCGATCGTCGGCGATCACACAAGCCACGATCTCGCGAAGATGAAGACATCGTTATGGTTGATCCTGAACCCATGACTGACAAACGCGAGCGTCGCCGGTCGCACAAACCACGATCTCGTGAAGATGAAGACGCCGCGATGGGCGATGATACAGCTGCGCCCGACCCGCGTGAACGCCGCCGGCGAGCTAAACGATCCCGAGATGACGAACCCATCATGATCGAGCCCGACGTTCTTGATGACACGCCTCTCCAGCGAAGTTTCAGTGCTAAGAAGCCTTCAGGCTTCGCTAGCCTCTTTTCTGGGTTGAGGACTCCCAAGACCGAACGTCCTGATCCTCTGCGACGTCGTAGTACTTATGCGACAACTGATGACGAGGCCCTGCGCAGTGCCAAGATGGATGGCGATGCAGTGGTTGTCGATGCTGATCGAGAAGCAAGACGGGCTGCACGCAGAGGCAAGCGAACCGAGCGCGAAGCTGCCGAGGGTGGTGACCCTGACGAAGAAGCACGCAGAGCCCGGGACGAAGCGCGTCGCGAAAAACGTCGACAACGTGCTGGAGAAGAGGTGGAACCGGACAAGGAGGCACGCCGGGCTGAGCGTCGAGCTGCTCGTCAACAGCGTGATGAGGAGGGGCGGCAAGCAGAGGAAGAGCAACAGCGAGCACAAGAAGAACGGGAGGCTCAAAGGGCAGAGCGCAGACGCTTGCGTAGAGAACAAGAGGCCGCAGCTGCCGCGGAGCAACAAGATGAAGAAGAAGCCCGCCGAGCTGCGAGACGTGACCGTCGACGATCTAAACAGGTCGACCCAGCTGAAGACGATTATGAGCGCCGCCGCCGCCGTGAGGCCAAGAGAGCCGCTCGAGCTGTGGAAGAAGAGGAAGGCGTTCGACGAAGAAGTCAGAGACCTGAACAGTCTGCTGATGAACACAACCAACGACGATCGCGTCGGCGTGAAGAGAGACAGCAAACACCGGCTTGGCCACATTCTGGAACATCATCATGGGTCAAGGAACATGTCGATGCGCCGCCTCCACCTGAGGTCCCTGAAGTAGGTGCCGCTGATGGCGGACAAACTGAGGACGATATGGCACGGCGTGAAGGTCGTCGAACCCATCACCGAGCCAAGTACGGAGACGAGATGCCAGAAGATGGCGAAGATCGACGACGACGACGAGCAAAGCGAGAAGAACGCGAGCGCGGTGGTCGCGATAGGGACAGAGATCGGGATCGAGAAAGGGAGCGCAATCGCGAATATCGAGACAGGCGTTCAGAGGGTAGCGACGAGCGACATCATAGTCGTCGGGCCTCGACTTTTGGGGATGCAACAGCAACAGCAACTCCTCGCACAAGCTGGTGGAAGAAGATTGCGGGATGATGGATGACGGATGAACGATGCATGAGTCTTTCGAGCGAGCGTGCTTTAACAGTCAGTTATTTTGAATGATTTTGTCGACGATGAGCTTGATTATTAAACACGGTATATTACGAAGATGGGGGCAACATAGCTATCGTCTGGGATGACATTATCAGCGGCATATGTTCTGGGGTAACTACTGGGATGGAGTATTGAGTATGTTCTAGCATTTGGGTATTGAATCTGGATCTGGATATCCATTGTGAAGTATAGTATGGATGGATGTATTTGGATCATGTATGCTTGGGCTGTTGTACGACATGACATGTATACCCAGGAAATTAGACAACGAAACTGAGAAGATAGTATGATATTTACAGTGCATTGATTGGACAGTTAGATGACTAGGAAATACAGACTTGTGATTGAGTAAGTATCTAAGGTATGGTATGATTGTGGTGTTGGAGTAACTAGTTGATAATATACCAGGGGTTCCATTAGTAGGTATTCAGCTCTCTCTATGTGGCTTTGGCTCCATTCCATGCCATTCCGTATCCGGGCTGACATTTAACGTTTCCCTCGACTTACACAAGCTTCTCTATTTGTATCTGCTTCAAAACGAGTCCTATTCTACCTTGGTCGTGTATTTATTGCTATTAGGAAGTTGCTATAAATGACTACCTACGTTAGCTTGTTGTCCCATCAGATCCCTACATTGATTACATCGTCCCCAGTCTCGAGCTGTTTCACTCACTCCACCCACTAACATTAGTACATGCCACTCTACACTCTACTTACGCTGACGACACCTCAACCTTCAACAACATTCCCCTGGAAACATCCACTTCACGACAAGACCACAACTACATACGGTTCGGCCATCATTGTCGCTTTTAAACACCGCGATTGCTTCCTTTACAGCATACACGATCGATCGATCAATTGACCAACCAACCGATGAGGTGACCATTAGCGACTACGTCAATCAGTTGACGAACAGCGACCTATAACCCAACACTGTCACCATGACTGCGCCAGGCAAAGGGTCGCGATGGGGGGCCTTCCTCTCCTCGGCCTTTGAGGGCGTCGAAAACCGTCTCGATAATTTACTCGACGAAGAGCAGCAGCTGGTCCAGGGACGACAACAATATGAGCAGCAGCAGGGAATGAATGCCGCGCCTTCGCCGTCACCAAGTCCTGGACCTACCACTACCACTGCCACTGCCACTGCTACTCCTGGTACGTCGTTACTCTCTTCTTACGCGCAAATAACACTGTCGCATGCTAACTTAAGCCATGTCTGTAGCTGCCGCTCCCAAACCAAACCGTGTCAATGATCGTCTACAAGCCAGGCTGGCCAAAGCTATGGCCTCGCGAACCTCACAATCCTCCCCACGAAGCTCTATTGATACCGCTCGCGGCTCCGTAGATAAAGAACGACCTGCTAGTACCGAGCCCTTTGTGACGAGAGAACGCCCTGAGACACCGGAACCTGGGCCAACTGAGCCCGAAACCCCAGCCGCCGAATCAACCACTGCCAGTGTCGCCGAACCATCTTCTGCCCCTGCGGAAGAACAACCGATAAACCCAGAGGAGGAGAAGGAAGATAAAGAAGGCGAACAAGATTCTAAGCAAGAAATCCCAACCCCAATTACAATTGAGCCACCCAAAGAAGCCAAACCTCTGGATGCTCAGTCAAAAGAGACCGTCGACGAGCCTGAAGCTCAGCCAGAGCCTGCTACATCAGAACCGCATGTTAGCGAGCCTGCGGAGGCACCACAACCCACAGATGCCTCAACTGAGATGCCGCAAAATGATCAGAATGCCAGTCAAGCTGACAAGGCTCGATCAGAGGAGATTCAAGAATATATTGAACAGATCGATTCACTACAGGCCAAACTACAATTCTTGTCTAAAAATGCTGCAGATGCGGCCAAGCAGGCAGCGAACTCAGCTGAGGCGGGCAGCGTAGAGCGCAAACTGGCCGAAAAGGATGAAAAGATTTCTCTTCTGATGGAGGAAGGACAAAAGCTTTCCACTTCGGAGCAGAAATTCCGAACGACTGTTCGAAAACTACGCTCACAGATTGCCGACAATGAGAAGTTGGCCAATCAACTCAAAAAAGACAAGGAGAAAGCTGTATCCGAAGCGGAAACCTTGCGCGGTCGCATCAGCAGCAAGGAAGAGCAGGAGAAGAGAAACGAAGAGGTTCGAAAAGCAAGCGCTGCACTTCAGAAGGAAATTGATACCCTTAAGAAGGACAAGACATCTAAAGAGGAGGCCTATCGGCGCTTGGAGCAAGAGTCTAAAGCCCGGGCTGAGCAGGCACACGCCGCGCACACCGAGGCTCTAAACAAGGCATTAGATACTGAAAAGAAGCGACAGAAGGAACTTGATAACACTATCGCGACATTACGGTCGGAAAAGGAGGCGCTAGTCGAGAAATTGCGTCTCACTGAGGTAGAGTGGCAGGAGAAGCTGGACAGGGCAGTAGAACGCGGCCGTAACGTTGAGGAAGAACTGAAACTAGAGCTTCGAGCGGCAGAGGGCAAACTCGAGGCGATGAGAGTGGCGGCTGAGGAGGCTTCTGCAGGATCGGGAGGTGACATCAAGTTGATACGACATATTGAGACCCTCCAATCGCAGTACGCCTCAGCCAGCGAGAACTGGCAAGGGATTGAAACCTCTCTCCTCACAAAGGCGGCCAATCTTGAAAAGGAGAGGGACGAGGCACAACGGCGAGAGTCGGAAATGCGAAAAAAGGCTCGCGACTCTGTAAGTCAACAATTCTTATCAGCTCGGGACATCATGACATTCGTTTACTAACACCTCATCAGGCCAGTCGTTGCAAGCGCCTCGAGGAAGAGCTACAAGACGTCAGTCCAGCCCTCACAACCGCCCGACAAGAGCTCGAGTCATGTCGTGAGCAGCTCGCTACTCTCAGAACTCAGCACAAGACTGCCGAGACAGCACTTGAACAGGCACGTAACGACCTCGAGAAGCAACAGCGGGCTGCGAGCAGGGACATGTCTGCCGAGGCCGAACGAAGGCAATGGGCAGAGGACACAGCTGCAGGTACACCCAAGTCTCAGAGCAGGCCTGATTCCCCATTGCTCTCTGTCGCCCGAACCTTTAGCTCCGACCTTATTGGTCTTCCTGTGCCAGGCAGACAGCCCCGCCGAGTTCCTACACCAGGAAGTCAGACCGACAGTGCAGGCGATGGCTTCTTCTTTGGTCGAAGAATGTCCAGCCAGCCTCCTCGTCCCAGCGCCTTGTCCACAACTGGTCCTATGATGCCCCCGCCTCCTTTCTCGCCGTTTGAGCCACCCAGCGAGTCACCACGCGCAGCATCACCACCACCGGATCGGGATGACGGTCTGGACGACGGCGACCCTTCTTCACCTCGCAATATGGCCCAAGATATGATCTCAGTATCAACAGTTGGTGCTGGCCCTTCGGTACAGCTTGTCGAGAGAATGAGTGCGGCGATCCGACGACTGGAGGCTGAGAAGGTGGCTGCTAAAGAAGAGATGGCTCGTGTGTGCAGTCAGCGAGATGAGGCCCGAACCGACATTGTGAACCTTATGACAGAGTTGGAAACACAAAAGGGGGCTACAGCGCGCGTGACGGAGTTGGAAACAGAGGTGGACAACATCAACTCACGATATCAGACCACATTGGAGATGCTGGGTGAGAAGAGTGAGCTCGTTGAGGAGCTGCGGGCAGACGTTGAGGACGTCAAGGATATGTACCGCGAGCTAGTGGAGCGGACGGTGATGAAATAAAAGAAAAGATGGAGGGTTTTCACTTTCTTGTCAGGCAGTTTAGACATAGGGATGGTTGTAATGTCTTGTCTTGTTCTTCTTTTTCTGGCGTGTATTCCTAGCCTACCCCGACAACTCGATACCCTCGCGCTCGGCACCTTGTAAGACATATCGGCGTACCTGTTGACAAAGAGTTAGATGGGAGTTTCTGGCGTGGTGCGAAAAAAAAAAAAAAGAGAAGCAAGAATTTATGTGTGTTATGCTTTGCTTTGATTGTACGTACTTCCTTGTCTGGGGCGAGATCTAGAGCCAGCTCATCTGCACTGTTCTTGAGAGTGAAGTCTGCGCCTTCTTTGAGGAGGGCAACGGCAGTGTCTCCTAGGGGATGTAGTAAGTATATGGTTTGAAGGCAGAAATATTGAGGGGGTTATGTATACCATGGCCTTCGGCAACTGCATGATGGAGAGGGGTATAACCCTCGTTGTCGGTAGGATTCAGTGGGCTTCGGTTCTTGAGCAGGATGGTCACCAAGGGCACAGAACCAGCAGCAGCGGCGCGATGAATTGGATACTGGCCCCTGCGGTCGCGGACTCGAGTAGATGCGCCGTTATCGATGAGGATGCGGGCGATGTCGAGGTTCTTCTTGGAAGCGACAAAGTGGAGGGCAGTCTATAAATGAGCTTAGACTAGTTTAATCAGGTATTCTGAAGGGGTAGTTACCTGTCCAGCAGAGTCTAGAGGTTTCAGTCAGGATATGTAGTTCATCATGAATGTTGAAACTTACTCTTGAGGTTTACATCAGCATCTTTGGAGATGATGAGCTTTAGGACAGCTTCACTATCAGGAACACTGGCTGAGATCATAAGAGGAGACCATCCACTTTCATCCTAGAAACGTATCAGTAAGAACACGAACCCAAATAAACAGGCATCAAATGAGACTAACTTGAGCATCCGCATCGAAGCTGCGTTGGCTGGCTAGCAACTGGACAATGTCCAAGTTGTTAGAAGATGCCGCCCAGTGAATGGGATATCGACCATCATCGTCCTTGCGTTGCGACAATTTTGGGTCTGACTATTTAGGAGATTAAAATACTGTTTAATTGGTCTGGGCAGCTAGAGAGTTGATGCTGACCTTGAGTAGTCCTTCAGCTATAGTCACTGTAGACGTTTGTTAGTGATGATCCTAGTAGTGGGTGTAATTCAAGCGGTGCTCACCTCGCCCTTCACGAGCAGCTGTATGCAGAGGAAACTTGTCTTCGTTGTCCATTTTGATGTCGTAAAGAACGGAATATGGAGAAAAGAACAAGACAATTGAGAAAGGTAAAGTTTAGATGAATTGGTAAAGTGAAGGTTGTTTGTAGGGTAGATACAATACATAGGTAGGCTGTAGCTGACCTTACGTAGGCTAAGGTATTATGAGAGCTGGAGGAGCTGTTAGCCACAAGCCGGTGTGTGGCGCCAAAGTCGAGCGCCACACGCGGCTGCCCAGCCTTTACACGCTCCAGTCCAGTCGCAACTTTTGGATCTCTTAGACTTTAACATCAACTTTTCCAACGACCATCTGAAATTCCCTTTTGGTCGCAAATACCACCACAAATACATAATGGAAACGCCAGAAGTTCCCCAAGATGCGCTTCAGCTCAGCGCGCTCGCCGCACAAAATGCCACCGTTTCGAGAACACTATACGCCCACTCCCACGCCCCCGAGCAATCAACTACCAAGCGCCAGAAACTCGACGACGCGTCCGAGGACCCCATCATGAAGCGACGTTTCCGCAACGAATACGCCGACGTCGAAACTCTACCACCGTCAATTACAGCGAAACTGCCGACTAAGCAGCCTGGAAAGAAGCTTGTCAAGGCTGGAGCGCCGGCTCGGCCAGCTATGAAGCTCCTCGAGGGTGCGCCTGGCTCGGGCAAGGCTGCTGGATCTGCGGCTAGGAATGAGAGTACACCGCAGAACATGAGTCTTACTACGAGAGGAGCGCAGGGTTTGCAGCACACGAAACCTGAATGGCACGCGCCTTGGAAGTTGATGAGAGTCATCTCGGGTCATTTGGGTTGGGTGCGCAGTCTGGCTGTTGAGCCGGGAAATAAATGGTTTGCTAGTGGTGCTGGTGATCGCACCATCAAGATCTGGGACTTGGCGACGGGTTCATTGAGATTGACTCTTACTGGACATATCAGTACCGTGCGCGGCCTTGCCGTCTCTCCGCGTCACCCATATCTCTTCTCGTGTGGTGAAGACAAGATGGTCAAGTGTTGGGATCTCGAGACAAACAAGGTTATCCGTCACTACCACGGTCATCTGAGTGGTGTATACACCCTCGCTCTGCACCCCACGCTTGATGTTCTCGTCACTGGTGGTCGAGACGGTGTTGCTCGTGTTTGGGATATGCGAACCAGGAGCAACATCCACGTCCTCTCAGGCCATACCCAGACCGTCTCCGACCTAGTCTGTCAGGAGGCCGACCCTCAAGTCATCACCGGATCTTTGGACTCGACAGTACGACTTTGGGACCTTGCAGCCGGTAAGACTATGGGTGTACTCACCCACCACAAGAAGGGTGTTCGAGCCCTGGCGACGCATCCTTCAGAATTTACCTTTGCTAGTGGTAGCACGGGAAGTGTCAAGCAATGGAAGTGCCCTGAGGGTGCTTTTATGCAGAACTTCGAGGGCCATAATGCCATCATCAACACCATGAGTGTCAATGAGCAGAATGTCCTTTTCACAGGAGGCAAGTGGCCTATTTCCGGTCTTATCACGACATGTTGGCTAACTATTCGACCTCTAGGTGACAATGGATCCATGAGCTTCTGGGACTGGAAGTCTGGACACCGATTCCAATCTCTGGATACTACCGCTCAACCTGGTTCTCTTGACGCTGAAGCAGGCATAATGAGTTCGACCTTTGATCGTTCCGGTCTGCGTCTGATCTGTGGTGAAGCTGATAAAACAAGTACGTGCCCTTCTCATACTCAACAACTCATGACTTCACGTTGCTAACACATTTGCAGTCAAAATTTGGAAGCAGGATGAGACAGCGACAGAGGAGTCGCACCCTCTGGAATGGAAGCCGACTCTGGCTAGACGGAAATTTTAAGGCGCACAAGAAAGAGGTGATATATGCGAATTCATAATACATTGTCGTGGGACGCCTTTCTTTTGGCTCTATATTACAGCTGTTATACACCGATACCCAAGGCTTTCAAGTCCCCGTCATCACGGAGGGCCATTTTTACTTCATCGTCTGCAATGGAAAGACGGAGCTTACTCGATCGCTCCGCACGCTGAGCTTCGAGGTTAATCAGACCGGCTGCCACTAACTCGAGCGCCGCGGTGTGAATGTGACCAGGTCGGGTCATTGGGCGCTGTCCGCCGACCTGCGTTCCCTTCAGGCCGTTGTTGAGGACAGCTGCCACGCCAGGAAGCGCTGGCGGAGCTCGGAGACTGGCCCGGTGTATCTCGTCCAGGGTTTCGCCAAATGTTGTCTCGGCGAGGCCTGTTCTCCGGATGCGCAGCAAGAGAGCTGCCATGACGAGCTTGGACATTAGTGGGAGGCTGCGGAGGTGTTGTTGGATGGGATTAGTGGTGGCCTCGTTGATGGCCTTTTTAATTGTTGCAATGGTAACGCGTCCTGAACCCCTCGGTTGGCTTTGGGGCTCTCGCTTGCTTGGAGTTGTGGGATCATTAGGAGCGTCGGCTTCAGCTAGTTCGACGGCTCGACGACAGATGTCGAGTGCTCTTCGAGCGTCACCGCTGACTGCGGCTACCTTACGACTAGCAAATTGAATGGCGTCCGGGTCTACAATGTTCCCGGGGACTCCTTCTAATCGTGACTGAATGATCTTCATGAGCTGCTCGTGATTGTAACCAGGAAAAGTGATACGTGTGAGGCCTATGCCACGTTAGTAAGGATCACATTGATGCAGTTGAATATAGGGGAGAATTACCCAGTCGACTGCTGATCTTGTTGCTGAGCGTTCGCTCCGGAAGATCCATGGTGTTGGCGACAGCAAGCACAATAAGGCGACTGTGCCGTAAAGTAGGCCAGTTAAAGAAGTTGTACATGACGGCCTGGTTCTTGGTGACCAGCTGGTCAAGCTCATCCATGAGTACAACACAAGGAATACGTCGAGGACTGGGATTGCTGAACTCTCTCTCCAAGAGGTCAAGAGCCTGGGCTGGACTAGCTCGCTGTCCCTTGAGAGCCTCCCAAAGAAGGCTGTATGACTGATGAGGATCTGTGATCTTCATACCGTTGATCTCGACAAAAATGAAATCATCGAGCTCATCCGCGCCTACCGCTTCTTCGAGTCTCGAGACGACCTCACGGACAGTTGCCGTCTTGCCAGTTCCGGGGGTACCAGAAATGTAGATACAGTTACCGGTACCGTCTGAAATGGCGGCTTCGAGATGGGAGTAAACGAGAGAGAACTCTCCCTCTCGGCAAGGAAGACTGGTAGGGACTGAGGAGACATGTAGACGAGAGCGTGCGATCTGGAATGGCGAAGATTCAACTTGACTAGGTGATAGTTTTCGTGTGGCTAATGGCGTGAACTCGAGTCTCTTGCTGGTACTCCTGTAAGGCGTTGTTAGCAATTTCAAGATAGGGTGAACATTGTATTCTGGCTGACCTCTTGGTGCGAGAGCCTGGCGTGGCTTGGCTTCTTCGAGATGTTGGTGTAGCTGCTACCGAACCCCGTCCGGTCTTGGTCGGAGTCTGTGGAATTTGGGGAGGGTGGTAGGTATCATCGGCAGGCGAGGGGCTTCGAGCTTTACGGCGACGACGCGTGGCTTTTGTACCGACCTTGATTCTGTCCATCAAATTGAACAGGTCATCTTCACTGCCGTACACTTCCTCCCAGACGAACTCGTCTGTATAAGTCGCAGTGCGGGTGTTACAGCCCCGTCGACAGACAAAGGCCTTGCCATAGTCTGCATGATTTCGAGGGATTCGACCTTGAGGGTATCTGGTAAGGAATACATCTTGAGACATAATCTTGGCTTTGCCATTGATCGAGGCTAGGGGGTTGATATCCCATGATGGAGAGATGTAGAGTTCGTTCTAGGGCAAACCAATTAGTTTAAGTTTGGCAGCCTCGCAGAGTCCGTTACTCACCCAGTAGTAGTCGGTTCGCTTCTTGCCCTTGCTTCGGATCTCCTTTTCGCTCGAGAACCACATGAAATTGGCGGCCATCTCGCCTTCTCCGTCGTCCTGGACAAACTCGCAAATCAGGGCAACCCAGGCTTCGTTAGAGCCATCAGCCTTGAGCATGACAATGTCTCCGATTCGACACTCGAACTGGCCAATCTTGGCCCCGACAATCTTTTCACCCGTCACCTTTCTTCGTTTCCTGTCGCTCTGGGGGTCATCGTTTCGCTCGGTCATTGGGGTTGTGTTGTAGATCCATTCCCATGATGGTTCATCGCCTGCAAGCTCGTCATCGGATATATCGCGGGATATGCCAGACAATTGGCGCTTTGCCTTCTCTGCTGAAGTGATGGGCGCCATTTTCTTGTCGTCGTTTGAAGATTGGTACTATCGCCGCGGTTCACGCGTCGTGGGAGACGCGACGTAAGTAAAGACGTGGTTGCTAGGGGGTATGCATGTATCGGGGGTTTGTGTTCAAGTCATACGTCCAGTATAAACCACGACCCCTATCTGTCATTTGTTTTGTGAATGCGTCAAAATCGAAAGAAATTACAAAATGTTCGGACTTTTGTTTGAAATGTTGGTTCATTCGCCAATCAGATTTGATTGCATTTACATTCCGGTGTTGCGATCAATCAGCATGAATGACTGCTGCAACACAACCACCCACTCTCGGCGCATATAGTCCAGAAACAGACTCGCATCCCGCTTGCATAGCTGTTTCGAACCGCAAAGAAGACTGTTGACTTGATTCCATGAAGGAATCAGATTGGTGAGATTGTTTGGTTACACCATAGATGAGACAATAATATCTATCGAGCTAATGGATGATGTTGAAGCTCTGTGTATATGACTGGGTACGCTCTTGATATTCCAAATCATCAGCACCGATAATATGTAGACCTTCTGCTCGACAACTTACATCAATTAGAAGTTAGACGACGTTTGACTTGGTTCGTTGATAGAAGCGCCGTGTACGAGTTGACAGTATTGTACTCGATCGACCCATTGTATAGAGCTAGGACAAAAATTCTGTCTTTACCTACAAATCAAAGCAGTGGTATTGTTAGGGGAAAATGCATCAATATTACCTCACACTCACATGAACTCGAAGACGACGGCGTAAGGTGCCGCTATAATGGCAATGGTGCCCGAGGAAGCAGTGAAGCAGTGCAAGTACCATGCAGGTAACAAACGGGAAAGTACTTCCATCGTTTTCATGCAAACGCTGCTTGCGCCTGCCTCCAAACAGACTTCGGCTTTTCTCTGTTTTTACGTGGTTCACTCACTTGTTTCTTTTCTCTTCCTTATCTTTTCTTTCTTTTGACCTGCCACCAACTCACCACTTACTATTTACCACATCGTTGCAAAGTATACCGTGCCTAGTTTCACGTCAATCAATCACTATACCATTTATTGGCAACTAGATTCCTCTGCTTTGCACCATCGAGTCCACTCTACCCATCATGTATCGTGGAGGAGGACGGGGAAACTCACGAGCAAGGGGAGGTTTCCAGCCTTCCACGGAGCCTGCAATAAGCAAGAACTTTGCGAGTACAAAAAATGATCATATGCCGACTGCAAGATCCATGGTCCAAAAGAAAGACGATAAAGTTCGCCAAGCTGAGGATGTCGAGTTTCTTGGTCATCCACCGCCCGACAGAGATCTGATCCAGGTGAGCCTCACAACCAAAGCCAAACTCCAAGTGAGCTCGGAGTCTAACAAAATTATCAAGGTGACGCATGTGCTTCCAGGAAAAGAACTTATCCCACAAGGACTAGACCATCCAGGGGCTCTCGACGACATTCGGAGAAAGTACAGAGTTTATATTACTCGTGACAAACCCAACGTACTCGACATCCGCTGCGAATCCATGTCCCGCCTCCAACAAGCACTGCAAGCGATCAACTGGGTAATTCGGGATATGCGTTTATCTAATGAGGGTGATGTTACCCTTTTCTTAGCACAAACCCCAACCAATGCTATCTTGAGTGACATGATACGGGCTAAGTTGGGAGCTCGACCATACTTTGTTTCACCAAGCCTCAATTCGGCCAGCAATACCTCCGCATTGGACGACCACTTGCATCAGCTTGGCATGAGCATGGCATCTTCAGTCGAACGCCTCACCGGGTTCAATAAAACGATGGGGTTCCGAGTTAACTTCGGGCGTTTGATCATCGGCAAGAGAAAGAAGGGCCACGACGAGATCACTTATTCCGATCTTACCAAGCTCATGGATGCGTATTCTAATCGTGGAGGTGCTACTTTTGAACACAGGTGAGCTAGTGAATCATGCCATGTACGGAATACTGTATCTAACATGAGACAGACTCAAGGACGTTGAGAAAGCTGAGCAACTGCTTCAGTTCCTCGTACGACCTGAAGTGATGGTCTGCAATGGGCCGGATGATATTAAACGAGGCTGCGAAGTGATCGTTGCAACTCAAGGACAGGAGATAAAGGCTGAAGCCGACTATACCTCTGATCAGGGTACACAACTCGCAATGGTTCGAGCTACCAAGCCCGAGTCATCTGCACCTTTAAGTTGGACAATTGCTGCTCCTGACATGTATGTTACCTGCATCTGCATGCTATTCAACTTACTGATACCCTTTTCCCGTAGGCAGTACGATTGGAACTTTCGAGTGGATGCTTGGGACCAGGTAGATATTCCACCTGAGTTCAAGGATCTCGCAAAGAAGGTGGTGCTTATCGTCAAGCCTGACGAAGGAATTCTTCTCCCGGTTCCAAGCATGACTACGACCAAGCTTGCGTCTTTGGATGGCCAGATCACTCACATCAAGGCGAGGTCATGGGCAATAGTTCCATTCAAGGAGACTGACTACGTTCTCAAAATTTCCATCACCAAGACATTGAAGGGAGTCCGCGCGGAAGGAGAGCCTGATATCACTTGGGGCCTTGAGTTATACGCTCCACATTGGGATGAAAGTGTGAATCACGCTAGTGGAGGACGCAAAGATTGGGGGAAGGGGCTCGAGAATATTTGGACGGAGGGTCATGATCTCAAGTCGAGGCTCGAAGGCTTTATCGGGACCGTACTGGAGGTCCAGGCCCTCCTGAACAGAGTCCATACCGATGCCGCCTCGCCATAGCGAGCATGCAAAAGGCGACGCTGTGTCGACTGGGAGATTTGCCCAAGGTTTGCTCCCTAGGAGCCTGACTACTCTCTACCGCACCCAGAAATATGGGATGGCCTGCTTGTGTTTTTATGCCTGTTGCTGCTCACCCTGCCCTTGACCAGCCATGATTTTTTGTCTCAAAACTGGTTGATATTGCTGTTAGTTATGTACCTGATAGAAGCATGATGAGAACATACCCTCCTCGATCGTCCGTGCATTTGTCTGTTTCCGTTGCACAATGACCTCGAGGTCTTTTAGGTTGCTTCCAAGCTCCTCAACCTTGGTCTCGTAGAACTTTTCGGCAGACTTGAGTTTCTATATTGCGGTCAACCGGTGAGCAGTCCAGCAAACATTCGAATCACCTACCTTTTCTATCAAGAAGCCAGTACCTACGTCCACCAGTACAGTATCGGCATCTGTCAGCTCTCCGCGAACGTATAGTGAATTGGTGAGAGGGACCAGCACAGAGTTGGCTCCTAAATCGTGTTAAACGTTGTACGTATCGTAAATTATTGGGGTATCGTGTGCTCGACGAGAGAATTGGCGGAGGAGGTATGTATCGCACCTTCAGGGGCAGCAGCTCTGCTCTTGACGCATCGGAGGCAGTCCTTGAACTTGTTCTGGGCGGCGTGAAGTTGTGCAAACGACGATGTCAAGTGCTCAAGCTCTTCGTCGAGCTGCTTCTTGACCTGGGCGAGCTGCTGAGGCTCTAGCGTATCGAGGTTGACTGCGACGCGAATAAGTCAGTGGGAGAGATTCCGCTGCGGGCGATCGATCAACAGCTTACTCGTCTCTTGTTTTCCGGCCATTTTGACGTGTTGTTGGGCGTCTTTGGGTATGTCGTCGTGAAAGTCGTAAATTGATTGCTTGTCTGAATGCCCCTCCAGGGTTTCACTTCATGAATATTATGACGTGGGGTTGTTGAATTCTACTAGCGGGGGTGCTTTATCACCTCTGCAACCTCACTTATCCATGTCTTTTATAGTAATCTACCAATCTTCACATCGACAATTACCCTTGTTGGTTTATTGGAATATTTTTGGTTCGATTTATCTAATACATGTCATAATGCACACTTGCTTTACAGGCATAGTAACAATACAATAAGGCTTCTTCCGCTCGCTTACAGCTTGTTCAACAGACCAGAGATAAACTCAGGCAGCGTATCGACCGCTACATTCTCCTTGATTGAGAGTCGCCGGCACTGTACTTCGCAAGTACCGTTCTCCTTGAAGGCTCTGCCGAGGACCACCAGAACAGGGTATCCAATCATGTCGGCATCATTCATCTTCCAGCCAAATGATCGCTTGCGGTCATCGAGGACAACATCGAAACCAGACTGCGATCCGTTGTTCATGACAAGCTTATCGTACACATCCATAGCGCTCTCAGCCAGTCCAGATGCGGGTATGACCGCAACCTCGAAAGGAGCAATGGCTCGAGGCCAGTTCAATCCTCGCTCGTCTGCGAGGATCTCGGCTACAGCGCCAAAGATTCTCGAAACGCCAACACCGTGACAGCCCATCTGAACAGGTATACGACTTCCTGGCGCCAAGTCTTCTTTCGTGGCCGCCTCGGGCAGTCCTGACTTTGGAAGAGTAACGGAGGCATCAAGAGGTTCTGAGTAACGAGTTCCAAGTTGAAATGTGTGACCGCATTCCAAAGCCCGATGGATCTTCAAGGTACCCTTCTCGCAACGAGGGCAACCATCATCATCAGAGATACGGACCAAATTCAGTCCTTGGGCAGAGTCTGCACCACCAACTGTGGAGTGCTCGACTTCGTGAGACTCGAGGTTTCCAGGCAACAGAGGTAGTTGGTCTCGAACGCTTTCAAATGCGAGTGCAAGCCTGGCGTCGACGACATTGATAATATGTGCTTTCCCGTTCTTCAGTGCCTCGCTCCAGAGTGGTAGAGGGTTTTCAATGCTGGTATCTAGCTCAGAGACAGCCGACTTGACGGCATGAAGACTGGGACCGCTTTCGGCAGAGGCTTTGGAGGATTGAGGGTACCAAGCATTGATGAGAAGATCCCGATCCTTGGAAATGCCCCGCCAGACGCGGAATTGAGACGCCGGGATATTCGTCGTGCCGTCACTAGTTGTAGAGGGTGATCGGGCAGAGGCAACTTCATCATTGGCGGTGTAGCCGCAAGAATCACAGTTTACGACTGTGTCTTCACCAACAGCACTAGGTAGGTGATACTCATGGCTAAGATCGCCGCCCATATCGCCAGAGCTTGCCTCGGCGACTAGGTAGGGTAGCTTTAGCTCAGAGAAGAAGGCACGGTAAGCCCCAGACACTTGGCGATAGGTCTCGACAGCTTCGCTTGTTGTGAGATCGAAGGTGTAGAGATCCTTCATGAGGAATTCTCGCGAGCGTAGTAGGCCATGGCGAGGGCGACGCTCATCACGATACTTTCGGGCTGTGGGTTGGTCAGCAGGCTGAAGTTGACGTCTCGAGTGAGGGCTTCAGACTAATTTGATAGAGTCGGATAGGTAGGTCCTTGTAAGAATTGAGAGTTCCGGCCACAAGTGTAGTGATTTCCTCCTCGTGCGTAGGAGACAAGATAAGGGGCGTTTCTTTACGATCCTGGAGTCGAAAAAGCTGATCAGGTCAGCCCCATGCTGCTTAGAAAAAGCTGTGAGCTTTTTACCTCTGGTGCAACGGAATCGAGACGGTCGCTTCTTTGCCACAACTCTTCTGACGAGATAGTTGACAGCGACAATCGAGAGGCACCTTCAGAGGAGTAGATATTAGCACCTGTAGGCCAGGCGAATAGCAGCATACGAACCAACTGAGTGCATGTGCTTGTCAAGCAGCTTCTCAATCTTATCTTGAACACGAAGACCTAGAGGGAGAAGTTGAAAGATGCCAGAGTGAGCCTATCATCATATTAGTGCCTGTATTGACTGATAGACTGAAAGTAAGAAATACCTGGCGAAGAAAACCACCTCGGACGAGCTTTCCGTGGCCGACTGCAACCCAATTAGCCCAGACACCACCCATGAAGCACAAAAGAGGCTCTAACACTCATCATCGTTGGCCGTGATACCACCAGTTGGCACCCATGTCGTCGAGAGGGTGGAGCGAGGTGAGTTGGTTCTAGCTATGCTTGAGACTGAGAGAGCTCGTAGTTGTACGCCCAGTGTGCTCCTGCGCACGATAGCGCCACTAAGACGAGCAAGCCTTGGGTTAATCATAATTTCCAGGCCGCAATGTCCCCTAAATCCAACTTATGCCACCATTATCGAATTCGAGGTCTTCCTTGATAGGTTTCCCAGCAGTCGGAAGAGCTCCCGTCTAACTGACATTGGCTTAGTCATTCCGCGGCTACCCTTTACACGCGCTAGACGCAGGACGCTAGACACGCCAAGCCGGGGGTATGTGGGGCACCTGGAAAAACACCTCCAAAAAAAAAAAGTTCAAAGTTGCTGGGCGCATTCGCATTGAGAATTTCCATCTGAGGTTTTCAATCTCCTAAACAACTTTGACAACATGGCGAAACCTTCAAAGAAGGGAAAGGGGCCTCGTCGCTCTCAAGATGGCCAAGGTCTTGACAACAATGCATTGGATAATCTGACTTCTACAATCGACAAGAAGCTGGGGAAGCGAAAGCAGCCTCCAACCAAGTCTGCAGGAGATCAGCATCAAAAGAGGCAGCGAAATTCTGACGGCCCATCCGGCGATAAGAAGAGTGACAAAATTGACGCAAAGACTCTTCTAGAGGAGATCAAGGCTCTTGGTGGTGACGAGAGCGATCTGGCGCTCATCCAAGATATCGATTCAGATGACGAGGAGTACGCCCAAGGCTCTAAGGATTCCAAAGCTGTCGACAAGAGCCTGAAGGATGAGCTTGCTTCTTTCTCTAAGCAGCTTGGTTTCGCAGAGGTTGAGATGAGCGAAGCAAGCGACCACGATGAGGATGAGGAAGAGGAGGATGCCGAAGAGGAGGACGAGTCCGAGGAGGATGAAGATGAGGTTGAAGCGCCCAAGGAAACGGCCCCAAAGAAAGGCAACATGGTAGGTTCAGCTCATGTCATGGTGACTTTTCTGACCACTAACAGTAATATAGGCTTTTGAGCCCCGAGCAGATTGGCATGCTGGCGAGCTGCCGAAACTACCAGCACCAACCACTGATGAGCCCAGCCCATCCAGAGGAGCCCTCGACGCCTTGAAGCAGCATGCCCAGACACTCATGGAGGAGGATGCTACCAAGTACAGGACCAGCGTCTTTGCTCAGTCGTCTCACAAGTTCTTGTCGACAGTCATGACTTCCGGTACCCTTAATGATAAGGTGTCTGCTCTTACTCTTGCGGTTCAGGAATCCCCAGTTCACAACATCCGAGCTTTTGATGCCCTCATGAGCCTGGCCTCCAAGAGGAGTCGAGGACAAGCTCTTGGTGCCATCGGCGCACTTGTCGATGCGTTGGGTGAGGGTGCTTTACTCCCTCTTGATCGCCGTCTTCGAGCGTTCCATGCTCAACCAGGTCTTATTGGAACTTTGCAGCGAAATCCCGGAAAGCCTTGGGTTTCTGGCAATGCGCTACCGGGCAAGATCACACCCGCCCACCTGATCGCTTGGGCTTACGAGGACTGGCTCAAGGAGACTTATTTTCGCCTCATTCAACTGCTCGAATCCTGGTGCTCGGACGAGATCGAATACTCCCGCACCCGTGCACTCGACTTTGTTTACGGCCTTCTTAAGTATAAACCTGAGCAGGAGTCTAACCTTCTTCGGTTGTTGGTCAACAAGCTCGGTGACCGAGACCGCAAGATCTCGTCTCGAGCATCCTACCTCCTACTCCAGCTGCCAAACTCACATCCTGGAATGAAACCCATCATCGTCCGAACGATCGAGCAGGAGATTCTGCTGCACCCTTCCCAGGATCACCGATCCAAGTATTACGCCATCAACACCCTTAACCAGACTATCCTGAGCAGCAAGGAGCCTGCAGTGGCCGAATCCCTTATGCGAATCTACTTTGAGCTTTTCACGATTATCCTCAAGACCGGAACCCTGGGTATCGCTCCACCGACCGACCGAAAAGCAGCCATGGAGGACGAAAAGAAGAGGCAAGATGACGACTGGAAAGCTGGCAGAATGCCCAGAAGGCCCCAAAGACACCGCGGCGGTAAGCCGACAAAACCTGCAGCTTCAGAGCCCGAGACTGAGGCTGCCGATAAACTTGTCTCTGCTATCCTGACCGGTGTCAACCGTGCTGCTCCCTTCATGGTTGGCAACGAAGCTATGTAGGTCTTTCTATTTGCTCGTATAATTTTCGCAAGCATAAGGCTAACAGTATGGCAGTATGGAATCGCATCTTGATACTCTCTTTAAGATTGCTCACTCGGCCAACTTCAACACCGGCATCCAAGCGCTTCTCTTGATTCAGCAAATATCTTCCTCGCGAAGTCTTGCCAACGACAGGTTCTACAGGACTCTGTATGAATCTTTGTTGGATCCCCGACTAGTGAACTCTTCCAAGCAGGCGCTTTACCTGAATCTCCTTCTGCGCGCGCTCAAGAACGACGTTGACAGCCGCCGAGTCAAGGCTTTCGCCAAGCGTATGCTTCAAATCTCTGGTCTGCACCAGCCTGCATTCGCATGCGGACTTCTCTACGTTGTTGGACACCTACGCGAGACCTTCCCTGATCTTTCGACTTTGCTGGAAGAGCCGGAGGAATCCATCTTTGATGACGAATCTGCAAATGAGAAGCAAAAGTACGATGGCCGAAAGAGAGATCCCGAATATAGCAACGCAAACCGAAGTTGCTTGTGGGAGGTGGTAAGTCACATTTGACTATCCCATATAACCTGAAAAGATGCTAACAATTATCTAGATTCCCATGCAAGGTCACTACCATCCCTCAGTCACAGTGTATGCGGCGTCGATAGTTGAGCGTAACAAGAAGGCACAGAAGCCTGATCTGGACAGCCACTCGCTCATCCGATTCCTGGACAAGTTCGTCTACCGAAACGCCAAGGCCTCCGACTCTTCCAAGGGTGTGTCCATTATGCAGCCTCTCCGAGCTGCCAAGGATGTTGGTGATATTTGGTTGGGCAGCCGTGGAGCAGGAGCGGCAACAACCGCTGTCAACTCCGCTTCCTTCTGGAAAAAGAAGGCCGAAGATGTCGCTGCCGAGGACGTCTTCTTCCACGAGTACTTCCAGCAGGTCGACAAAGAGGGCAAGGAGACCAAGAAGAAGGCCAGGGCTGCAGGCGACGCCGAGTCCGATGATGAGCAAGAAGATGAGGTCTGGAAGGCCCTGGTGTCGACCCAGCCTGGTGTTGATCCTGACGATGAGGGCTCTGACGTTGGCTTCGACCTGGACGATTCAGATATGGCCTCGGATGACGACTCACCAGCACTGTCTCTGGATGGCGAGCTGGGCGAGGAGGACGATGACGACATGAGCGTGGATATCGAAGGATCTGACGAGGAGATGGGCGGAGCCATGATCAGCGAGGACGAGGAAGGATTCGAGGTCAAGGAGGCAGTAAGCGAGAAGCCCAAGTCGAAGCGCAGAAAGCTCAAGGACCTCCCCATGTTTGCCTCTGTGGACGATTACGCGGAGCTCTTGGCTGGAGAGGAGGACATGTAGGGAAAGCACTTGTTTTGATACTATGGCTGTACTAGACATTGATTGGTTCGGGAGTCAAAAAGGCAGATTTACAGATACGCTATGGCATGTTATATGCCATCCAATAGGCATTTCTCATTATTTCTCGAATTAGGTGTCAAACCACTCCAGCTCGTCGTTCTTTGTGAAAATTGCTCTGTAAGACTTTTCACCGCTAGCGTCCTCGCGCTCTTCGGTGTGAATGCTGTGAAGCTTGGGTGGGTCATCACTACCACCGATAAACACGCGGAAGTGAATGTAGGCTGGACCAGAAGGGTCGGGCAAGGCGGGAATGCGAAGCTTGCCAAAAAGATGAATGCCATAGGCTGATGTAGCGACACGAACAGACTCAAAGTCATCGGCGCTGAATCCGACGAGATCTTGGTCTGAAAGATGCTCCTATACATTTTGTTAGGCTCTTGATATAAGTGAGTGGGTGAAAGGGTTGAACTAGACTTACAGCAGCAGCAAAGTACTCTGGCTCATGCTCTGAGATAAAGTGTTAGCTACAAGACTAGTGTATAATAGGTTTATTATATCAACGCACTGGCATAGTCGTGTCTGAGATGAACAAGATTCTTCTTGATCTCTGGGAGAATCTGCTCAAAAGCAGTGATAGAATCCTCCTTGGGAGGGTGGACAGGGCCCAAATCGACAGTCTCAGCGGTAGCCTAAAGAGATGGTCAATATTGGAATTATACGTTATGGGCGGGATCAATAATAATAACAATACCATTGTAAGTGATTGTGATGGATTAAATTGATTAAAGAATGGGAAAGTTAGAGCTGACAGAATGGGAAATCCAACTCTTTAAATCCCCCTCACGGCGGGACCAACTTGATACAGGGAAACACAAACACAAGCCCGCATGTCGTCAGTGGCCTTTGATCGTCTCTTACAGAACAAGTCTCACAAGCTTGTCCAGCCATTCTGGTTGGATGAGACTCACGTCACGGGTACTGGGGATCCCAGCACATCTGGCACCTGCCTGCGATTATCAGGGTCGTACCTACCTTGGCGCATGGAACTTCAGCCACCGTGGCTGAGGTACACCATAGGTAGGTAGGCAGGTAGGCCGGCTTGTCTCATCGTTTCAGTGCATAGCCGCCGAGGTCTTTCCTATCCGAGGCAAAGCGGCAACGCCGATAACTAAAGGCGATTTAAATCTTATCAAAAGCCGAGGTGTCGATCTCAACGGTTTTTTTTATCGCCTCCTGTTTTCTTTTCGTCATTTTTGTTTTGTAAATTTCCACGACAGAATATTCGCCATGTTTTCTTACCAAGTTGGTCGCAACGGTCGCTTTGCTGCGCAAGCAGCTAGACGGTTCACTCGCCCTGCTCAGTCCCGCAGTTATGCGACAGGAGGTATGTTTGCCCCCCTGCTTGGAAGCACTTACACGCGCATGACATATTTGTATACTGACAAACTTCATTTACAGCAGCGGCAGCAGCAGCTGGTGGCGCTTTCAAAAGAGCAGCAGGCATGCTGGTCGCCGGTGTAGGCGCAAGCACGGCAGGCGGCTTCGGAACATGGTACACAATGCATTCGAACGGACTGGGCTTCCACTCGGACGAGGAGAGCCTGCGACGCTTTGTCGCTAACCACGAGGAGGCGCGCATGGTGGAAGATACGATCAACAAGCACCCCCTCATCGCAGAGCTACGGGCGAACCCCGGACTCACCGAGTCGCGACCGCACATGAAGATGCCGGGCTCCTACCGAAGTCGGAGCTTGACTGGCGGAGCGCTCATCGGCGAAGGAAAGATGCCGGTACCACCATATGCGTGGATAGCGCCTGAGGGAAAGGAGTTTGTGTCGGTAGCATACGTTGGTGAGGACCTGTGCGGCCACCCTGGTATCGTACACGGCGGTTTCCTGGCAACGATGCTGGATGAGGGTCTTGGCCGATGCTCTTTCGGCGCGCTGCCTCACAACATTGCTGTAACAGCGAACCTCAACGTCGACTATCGCAAGCCGACACCGGCGGGGAGCTTTCTGGTTCTGCGAGCAGAGACATACAAGGTGGAAGGCCGCAAGGCCTGGGTTCGGGGTCATATCGAACTCTTGACCGAGCCTGGTGAGAAGCCAGAAATAATGGCTGAGGCGCAAGGGCTCTTCATTTCGCCCAAATATGCTGCGGTAAGTGACATGTGTCTTGTGACACGAAAGTCATGTCTCAGAATTGATGTACTAATACGTGACTTATAGATGATGCCCAAGATTGGTTAAAAGGAACTAGACGACCCATGTGATGACGATTTACTAGAGCGAGCGAGTGACGGATACAAATGGCTTAGACCTACAGTATTCTTTCATACCAAGAGCCTGGCTGTTAGCCGGTAGAACCATAAATGGAGGGGATATTTACAAGAACACATTCTAATTACATAGAGCGGGCGACTTTTGGGGAATTGATAGACCAACAGTATATGCCTATTGATCTTAGATCAAATAAAATCCTGAATTCAAGCGCTATCATTTTTATTCTATCTACAAACCAGAGGAAGCATTTTTCTTACAGATTCTATCCCGCGGGGCCGACTTCCGGCGCGTGGAACAGACACCATGGAGATGCCGGGTCCACGCCGGGAGGAAGTGGCCACTCAACGAATGAGCTTGTACGGAAAGAGGCAGGGCCTCTGGATATGTCATGGAGACGAGCTAAGACGCAATCTGGAACCTGCGTTCTAATAGGCTAGACGTGGTTCCGCAGAGTTGGAGCATCGGGGAGTCTGTCGCAAATGCTCCTGCCGCCCGATGGCCCGATCACGACATTGCGCGGCGTTGTCACGGGAGTTAAGTCTAATGGGGTGAATCATGTACAGAAGGTACATACAGTCAGGTAAGGCAGGTATGAATTTTTATCACTCAACTCGTGGGGAACCTAGTCAAGTCGCAGTTGGCTTCAGAAGTCTCTATTATTAGTACCTGCCTCAACTACCTTCTTCTACTCTCTTATACAAGATTTTTTTCTTCTCTTTTTCACTTGTCTTCCATACTCTCAAGATACCCTTTTCACACAAACACAATGGCTACGTAAGTTAATCGCATCTCCAAGCTGATCTTCTGATTACCATCTGTTCACTCTCTACCCCTCCTGCTCTTCGGCCTTCCCCCTCTAAAATCTCATTATTACCCCGCCATCCATATACACATCCCACCTCAACACCAAAGAAAAAACATCACCAACTAACAATGCACCTCACAGCAACATCACCTGGCACCCTTCCCTGTCGCGCCGCGAGCGCAACGAGACCCGCGGTCAGCGCGGTCTCACCATCTGGCTGACCGGTCTCTCTGCCTCTGGCAAGTCCACCGTCGCCACTGCTCTCGAGCAGCACCTCCTTCACCTCGGTGCCGCCGCCTACCGTCTCGACGGCGACAACGTCCGCTTCGGTCTCAACAAGGACCTTGGCTTCTCCGAGGCTGACCGCAACGAGAACATCCGCCGAATCTCAGAGGTCGCCAAGCTTTTTGCTGACTCTTCTACCATCGCCATCACCTCTTTTATCTCCCCCTACAAGGCGGATCGCAAGGTCGCCCGTGATCTGCACGAGCAGGCTACCCAGGGTGGAGACGAGCCCATCCCCTTTATCGAGGTCTACGTCGATGTGCCCCTCGAGGTTGCTGAGCAGCGTGACCCCAAGGGTCTCTACAAGAAGGCTCGCGCTGGCGAGATCAAGGACTTCACTGGTATCTCTGCCCCTTACGAGGCGCCTGAGAACGCTGAGATCACCATCAAGACTCACGAGAACTCCGTCGAGGAGTGTGTTGCTCAGATTGTTCAGTGGCTCAACGAGAAGGGTTACCTCAACAAGAAATAAGCATGTAAATGATGATCGTGCTTTCGCGTTTCAAAAAGATAGATCGGATATTACTGCCATGGCGACCCCGGGCGTCGTCACTTATAGGCATGATGATAGGGTAGAATACAGGCGTTTCTTGCATGCATGCGAATTGTTCTATCGTTCCTCTTCCACGGCTTGCTTTCCTCCCCCTCTTCCTCCTGATCTCCCAGCGGCAGCAGTCGCTAAGGAAACTCGATCTCGTAGTATACGTATGCCGTGTATTCGTGACCCTCGCCGGTCTGGAAACCAGCCGCCGCCATCTCCGAGCTCAGCGCAGCGTCGTCCTTGGTGATCTTGCCTCGCTTGTCCCTTCCGAAGGCGTTGCCGCCGAGGAACGAGTAGCTTCCGTCCAATGCCGTCTTGACCTTGGGGGCGAGCTTAGATGTCGTCTACAGATTTGATTAGCGATCATTTCATTTTGCATGCGAACAGGTCAACTCACCTTAACCAGGGCCGTCACGTATTCCAGGGGCAGACCATAGCGAAGGACTGCCTCAACAAAGACTCGCAATGTCATAACGTGGACCCAGATCATGACACTCTCGCTCCATCCTGTACGTCCCATGCGCAGCGCCTCTCCGCAGACCTTGCGCTCTTCGTTGGTAACCCGATCGAGCTCCCTTTGCTCCTCTTGTCGACCACCTTCAACGTACTTGTACTGACGGGGCGTCCACTTTTGCTCTCGGCACTTGGCAAGAAACTCGGGGCTATGTTTCTTGAATGTCGAGACAGCAAACAGGATGAATTCGTCATCCTTAGCGACCTCGACGGCCGATCGAGGGACAACCATGGGAGCTAATGTCTCATAGCCCTTGAGAAAGTCCTTCTTCGCGTTTCCAGGTACAACGATAAGATGCGTCTCGATATACTCGGAGTCCTGGACGAGGAGAGCTGGATCGACGATAGGGGTCAAAGACTTGGTGGAAAGGTTACCGCTGTTTTCGAGCTGTCAATAATCGAATCCAGCATAACGGTCAAAACCATATGTACTCACGTTTGACGGCGCTGTAGGGCTGCGAGGTTCGTCTTGACAGAGTTGTACTGGTTGAACTTTGTCTTTACGTCAGTGTCAACGTTGACAAGCTCCTGATAAGTAACTGTTAGTCGAAGCGCGGGACGTTGAGTTTGGCGGATAAACGTGCCTTCTGCAGGGTGCTAATAAGCTCCGCAAGTGACTTGTCGGCTCGATATCGGATCTTGTTCCAGCTGAAAGTGCTCACGTACTGGTCAGTCGGCTCTGTTGAGGAATATTAGTGACTGCCAAGCCTCGATGAAGCGTGCGCGACTGACTATCGTTGACCATCTTATACTGAGCAATGCGGTCCTCGTCACCATCAAGGACATTCTTCAGCGAGTCAGCCACCTTGGATACAACAGCCTGGCACGATGCCTCGAGCTTGGTAAGCTCATCAGCCTGCTGGACGAGAGCATCGAGGGTGCCGATCTTGAAGTCGGGGATGTTGAAGGGCAGAACAGAGCCATTGTCGGAGGAGATGGTACCGCGCAGAGACGAGACGGCATCATCGCGGTCGCTCGAGTCGAAGACGCTCAAGGGCAGTGATAGGAAAGCGTACTTTGTCGACATTATGGCGAGCTAGGATGGGGGAAGCTCGATGAATGTGATATGTTGAAGTATTCGAAGACGTCTATCAGATGGACTGCGGAGTAGATCGGGGTGACGCCGATGAAGGACGTGGACAGCTCCAAATCGGTGAGAGCTATGATATTAGATCGCAAGACGTCCTTACGAATTCATCGATAAGCGACTCTTGGTAGAAGAAGCCTCGTTCGTCCAAGATACAAGTTAAGGTCGAGCTGTGTTGTATCGTGTTGCGTAGCGTAGCTCAACTGTTACTAGACAGTAGGAGCTTATTGCTGGGCAGCAGTTGGCCTTGGGATCAAGCTCGTGGCTTGTGCCTGCATGCGACGTGTGGCTAGGGACTTATGACGAATAGATGTGGCGGATGAGCCTCGGTAGTCTCATATTTCTTTCCGCAAAGCAGTTCCCAACGTTAGTGCAACTTCCCCATCGGGCTGGCGGTTGGTGGACCCCCACCAGCACCAGCAGCTGAACACAAAGAAGCCCGGAGCAAGCTTCGATCACGGGGGAGGGGCCTTTGCCCGTTCAGTGGCCGCCGACCACTAATGTCAAATCACTAACACGGAATTCAAGTTGTATCAACACCACAAACTACGATAAACGAGCCATTGACCTGTGCATCATCGAGGTCGCGTGGGCCTGGCGCACATGGTCTCGACCCATAAGAGTTACTGCTCGCTCGGTTCTGAGGGTTACGGCGCATCAAAACTCAGGCCTATAACGGCGCCATGCCCTCGGCGGCGCGTACGTATTCTTCCTCCAAATTGCCAGACCTTTTGAGCTTTTGAGTGTGAATAAGTGAGCTCACAAACAAAACATAGCTGCCGAGGCCGCTGTCGCGAACGATCCAAATAGCCCTACGCCAAACGATTCCCAAACACCAAGTACCAATGCCTCGTCTGCACCACCACCAACGGCCGCGCCGGCCGCGATCCCTGCGCCAGCACCCACACGACAAAGTTGGAGAGTAGGAAGCGCCATGTTTGATATCAAGATGAACCCATATATTCTTCCCGAGCATGGAACAGCCGGCTTGTACGACTCTCTTTCGCAAACGCAACCTCCGTTGCCGAGTCCCGGCCTCAACCCATATCATGATGGCCGTATACGAAATGCCGTCCCCAGCAAACTTAAAGGCAAGACGAGCGGAAAGCAGGGCAACTTTAGTGTTATGCAGATGAACGTTCAAAAGCCAGTAGTGACGGAGCGCGACATTGCGGCCCAGCGTACAAGTGAGGGAACTGCTGCCGCAGCAAGACTTGCAAGCGCTCAAGGATACCGTCATCCAAGGAGACCTCGACCAAATCTCACGACGGCATCTCCTCCTCCTCCTCCTTCGCAACCCAATTCGTATCTGCCCCCAGTTCTTCCAGCTGCTCTTCCAATTCTTCAGCCTCCTCCCTTCGCCTCCTACCCAGCCGCACTTAAAGCATCAGAGGAGCCACCTACAGTAGAGGAACGACCTACAGGAGATGAATTGCCCACAGGAGATGACCTCCCCATAGGAGACGAACCACCTACAGCTGATGAAATACCCACAGGAGACGAAATCCCCCCAGCTGAAGAACCACCTACAGCAGACGAACCATCCGCAGCAGCAGAAACTACACAAGTGACCGACACAGAAAGGAGAAACGACCCAAAGCCCAGTGCCCAGCCACTATCCCCCATCGATGTCAAGAAAGAGCAAGCTCGACTCCTTACGCTCCTAAGAAGTCTCCATCCGGTTATAGTTGCGGACCGGATTTGTAAAGCATTGGCTCACTTGG
The DNA here is from genome assembly GCA_013266185.1 of Fusarium sarcochroum. Classification (NCBI taxonomy): domain Eukaryota; kingdom Fungi; phylum Ascomycota; class Sordariomycetes; order Hypocreales; family Nectriaceae; genus Fusarium; species Fusarium sarcochroum. The sequence goes on from JABEXW010000173.1 coordinate 27,967, forward strand.
GGGGCATACCTGGCGCACCTCCGCCTGCCGATGGCATCTTTCCTCAGAGTCTTACAACTAATGGCTCGGGTGACCTGTTTGTTTCGTGGGTATCGGAAGTCTTTCCCCATGTCGAACCTACCCACCAAGCCCCTGCCGTCCGAACTCTTCCACCGCTTGCTCCAGCTGGTCCTATGGCCGAGTCTACTCCTACCGTCCCGAAGCGCAGAGGACGGCCAAAGGGAACCAAGAACGGCGCACCACGAAAGGATAAAGGTACTAAAAAGAAGGACGCCATAAGTTCTGGGGCTGTAGAGACCAGAGAAACGACTAACGCGCAGCCATCGTCAACTGAAAGGGTTCCAGATGTACCACAGTCGAACATCACAGACGCCCAGAATTCAGATATACCACAGCCAACCGTCACAAACAGCCAGGACTCAGATATGCCACGACCGTCTACTACGGACGCTCAAAATACCACTGCGATTCCACAGACTGTATCGACAGTACGGCGTAAAAACCCGACAGGTAGAAAGCGTGGTCGGCCCAAGGGGTCCAAGAATAGGACAGAGGCGCGGAATGTTACACAGTTCTCAACAGCCTTTAATTTCAATACACTGAACCCACCAGAACCTGAAGGTTCTGCGACTGGGTCGCCTCTCGCCGACCAGACTACGCCAGGTCACCAAGATACCGGTCCATCAAGTACTTCTGAAGCAACTGGGGCCAACGCAAACCAAGAAGCTGCCAATGCAACACAAACAGATACCTCTGGATCGCTTCGAACCATACATGAGAATGGTATAGATGGGGAGGCGGGCATTGCTACTTCAGGATCACAGCTACCAACAGCCAACGACCAAGACAGTGCTCAAGGTGCTTCAAGGAAAAGAAAGAACTCACACCAGACTCCTCAAATAGATGCCCTGGCTGAGGCTGTCGTTGATACACCCCAAAACTCCAACACGGCTGTGCCGCCAACAAATAACCATATTCAGGCACAGCAAGCAAAGCGCCGTCGCGGACCCCAAGAGACAAGGCGAAAGAACCATGTTATTAGCAAAACCGAGACTCAATTGGCTAGTGCGGAAGCTACAGCTTCGCCCGAAGTTGCAGCCGTTAAGCAATCTTTATCTGCTTCGAGCAGTTTCGATTCGCAGACACAATCCAGCATGGTAGGAGAAAATTCGAACCATGGAGTGCAGCAAATTGCGCCCCGTCCGCAACAGGAGCTTCAACAACAAAACTTGCATAAACAACAACTCATGCAGAACCAGCAACATCAACCCAAGCAGCAAGCTCAGCTTCAACACCAACACCATCAGCAACAGCAGCAATCACCAGATATGAGCTCTGAACAATCGAGCCAATCATCGCAGATGCCTTCTCCAGAGGTCAATAGGCCGCGGAGTTGGCTCCCCGGAGGGTCGGGCCGCACTCCAACCAATATGACGGCGCAGGCCTTTTACCAGCAACAGCAGCAGCAGCAAAGGCAGCAGCAAAGGCAGCAGCAGCAACGACAAATGGCAAACCAATTTAGGCATGCAGCCGAGGGTTCCTTTACGCGAGCAATGGGATCAAGCTCTCCTACGCAGTTTCCAGGGTTTGGTGGTCAACAGTCACTTTCTCAGCAGGGACAACAGTCGCAACCTCAGTCAACTGGTCCAGCACCCACACCGAACGTGTCCCACTTCCAAGCCTTTGGCGATTCAAACTACCTCGGTCTGAACTATCCCATCAACTCTGGCGCAGCGGCCCCATACGGGAATCACTCACAGGTCGAGACTGACATGCCTGATGGCATATATCACCCCATGGGCAGGGGGTGATAATATCAAACGGGATGAAAAGGGGAGATCACGAGAGGCCAAATCGGCATTGGTTGTCTATTCATGTGATCGGACCTTTTAGACTATTGGGTTGCAAAAAACACCCAAGTTTACGCGTAGTGCGACCCATAACGGGGAAAACAAAGTGTTTGCTCGGGAGGGTGGACGTGACGCGAGTATCACGCTCGTGTGTTTTTGAGAGGGCGAGCTTTCAAGTGACGAGGAGACTTGTTACGCTACTAACTAATGGATGAATGCCACGACAGGAGCAGTGTTATGGGTTATGAGTTATTGGTTATTGATTATTGATTATATACCAAACATGGGCTGGAGCACAAGATTTCCGGGGCTTGAGATTTATGGTTTGAAAAGGATTTTAGATACCCAGATAATTAATTATATCCGTTCTCTTTTGATTCAAAAACAGGCTTCGTGGCTTCTGTCAAAGTACATAAAAGCCTCCATGAGGATATACTGCTAATGGTGAGAGACAAAGAAAATCGGGGAATATCATGCTATGCCACGCCTGCAAGATCCATCTATCAACTCGAGGCTGATTGATACACATGCTAAACAAAACGCAACACCCCTTTCCCTTTTCACTCCTGTACAGGAAAAAAAGCCGTTCATCCATTGGTCAATTCGACTTGGGCAGTACTCCAAGTATTGAACTGAAAAGGTAAGTAAAGAAATAGTGTAAAGAAAAAGAAAATGGTCGTGTCGACAATCGGTATCAATGTGTAGCCAGTGCTCCTATCCAGTACCACGCTCGGTAACGCAGTAACCCTTTTCTCCGCAATCCATCAAAAACGCCGTGTAAATGCTCAAGAACCCGTTCTTTGACATATGCATGTACCCAAGTAAAAAAGTAGTGGAAGTAGTTGTGGTATAACTTCCCAAAAGAACGCTCGCCGACAGTAAAAAAAAAAAGGAAAATGCCCAGAAAGTTTAGTGCAACATGCGTCGTTTAGTCCGCATCGTCATCAGTGATGCCGACGGGAGGCCGCACGGAATCGGGGATGCTGCGGCCGTACCACCACTCGTCCTCTTCGTTAAGACCATCCTCTCGGATCAAGTCCAGCATGACCTGTTGATTGCGCTTAATGTCCTGCGGACGCTCAACAACCCGGCGTTGAAGAACGAGAGCCTCGGCTGTTGTAAGCCATATTTGTTGCAGCACAGGAAGATCGCCAAGAAGGGTCTGGGCTTGTTGTGGGCTGAGAGGAGACATGGGAGCGCCTGCTGATAAGCTCGTGTTGAAGACCAGGTTGGCATCCCAATCCATGTTGCCATCTATCGAGCCCGAACTCCGAACCTTATTCAGACCAGCTCCAGAAGATCGGGCTTCACTAGTAGACTTCTTGCGTCCGAAAAGACCCCGTTTCGGTTTCGGTGTCGTTGTCGCCGACTCGGTGGGTGGGGCGTCTTTGGTAAGGGTGTTGAACCATGTGTCAACGGCGCCACGACGGCTGTTGTATCCCCTGATTTCCCATAACCTCTCTACCTGTCGTAATCCACCAATGCATAAGATGGCGACATGCATGTCGTCGGACGGCTTCTCCCTGATATAACCACGAAGTGATCGCTCGACCCTACCCACGTATGTTGGAGGTCGTAGTCTCCGGCAGAAAGATGATATTACGAGCGGGAATACTTCGTGCACCCGTAATAATGTTTGGTCGTCGTACATGCTCATAATTTCAACCTCAATAGGGTTGACGGTATAAGGTTCTCGTCTTAAACCTTTGCCACCATTCTCGGCCATGCGCTTAAGATATAGCTTTCGGTAGGTCTCGAAAAAGTGAAAGATGGTAAAAAGAAGGGGTATCAATCGTCGTCGCATTCGCTCATTCTGGGGTGCAAAAGCAATTCGCTGGGCCTCGGTTTGGCGGAGGAAGATGTCTTTGGTGATCCATTCGCACATTAAAAAAGCCAGCTTGGCGGCAACATGTAATCGATGCCATAGGCCGCACAAATGTTGAAAGTTGATCTCGGTAGAGTTTGTAACGGGGTATAGACGGGATGCATATGCAGGAATATGGTGTTCAAGATGATATCGGGCGATAGTGTTTTCGTTTAATGTGATGAGAGTATGCCATGATTTAGAAGCAATGCGGAGGTTAAGAACGTCTGTTAAAGGCAGGGCGGAGATGATCTGAATCTGTAGCTCGTTGGGTAGTCCAAGGAAAAGTTGATCAAAGGTGACACTAGATATTCCAAGTCAGTCTGATGAACAGTTGATATTGTCAGCAACGTTAAATTACCTCTTTCCTGTTAAGTCGGCAGAGGTGCGAGGTGCATGGGCAGACGCAGACGAGCCAGGCGATGACTTGGAATGAAACTTGTTTCTTAAACCGAAGAATCGTGGTTTGTCACGCTTTTGATCACTCGGTTTGACAGGTTCAACATCGGCGGTTTTGGATTCTCGTAGCGGAAGGATGAATCTCGACGGCGATGGGGTGGAAACGTCGAGGTAGTCGTGAGTCGGAGGAGCTTGATGTTGTTGTTGTTGCTGCTGATGAGTGTTGAGCTGATTTAGCTTCTCGAAGTAGCGCTCTGATGCAAATTCGGTGATGTGAGGCGGGTCCATCGCCATCGTGCGCGTTTGATGGCTAGCCATGATGACAGGCGTCGAAGGAGAAACGAGCGGCGTTCGACGCTATCGCTAGGATGAAGGCGTGAAGGCCCCGAAGGATAAGATAGGACGAGTGCCTTTAAAGGGCAAGCCCAGATGGCTATAGACGTCCGTCTCTATTGCGCACTGAACGAGAATAAACTCATGGCGAGATAAAGGCCGACTTATGAAACGGAGAGTTCGGAAGTACCGAGAACGCGGACCGAGTACTGGGAGGCGCAGATAAATCGAGACCGGAAACTATGCTGAGAACGATGCAGTTGACGATGCAGAGACAACAGAAGGAGGATATCAGGTCGCAGTCGGTCGATATCGTGAGAGGCGAGGTCGTGGTGTTTCGAGTTGTTTTGGATAGGAAAGGATAGGACGGGTGGGATGAGTTCAGGCAAAGTGACGGGAAAGTGGGAAGGGTAATGGAATGGTACAAGGCGAAGGGAAGGAGCGAGAGAGCGCTGTGATGACTGGCTGGGTTATGGAAACCAAGGGGACTTTCAGGTACTAGGATACGAAGGTACATGCGGTACGAATCCGGGGGAGGAAGGGAAAGGCGCGGAGGGGGCG
>JABEXW010000174.1:0-29691 GCA_013266185.1 Fusarium sarcochroum
TTATTATAGTAACTCATCCTAAGGTTAGGACAACACAGAACTCGTAAATGCCAATCTTCAGAAATAGCTATCTATGGTGACCTGTCACCTTGGCCAAAGCCGATCTTCTAAATAACGAACCATTCCTGATGTTACCCGCCATCCAAAATAGTATACATAACAATGGAAAACAGAAGCCCGTCTGTTCCTAACAGAAAATCGAAGATATCAAAACAATTGCGCCGGTTAACCCGATGATCCCTCCTTTTTTTTTGTTCACCAAATCCTAGCTTCAGATGCATCATCATCGTGTCAAATGCCTATCCCTATTAACGACATAGGGAAGGGTCATGATCATTATCAAATACCCAGCTCATCACCCCTTAGCAACATTGTGCGCCTCAATGCACCCAAGAAAGCTAACAATGTAACCCTAAAAGAAAAAGAAAAGAAAAAATGCTCGAAAAGAAATATGATAATGGAAAGCTGACCGCAAACTATCGAATAAAGTAAACCCGAAAAATATACCTGTTAACCAGAAGGAGAGGTGTTGAATGGGCAAATGCTGTACTGGTGGTCGCTGCATGTCCAACCTTGATTTTCCGGGCGTAAGCTGAGGCACGTATTTGATACCCGCGTTTCGAATTCGAGCAGCCAAAGCTAACATCAAGTCAAATCGATAACATAGACGTGCGGGCGATTCTGTAGACTCCTCTTCAAGCCCTTTCAGCGTCTCGCCTCGGGTCCTGGTTTCCCGGAGGGGTTCTGCTGCTAGGGACAGAGTTCACATTATAAGCGCCGATGACACTAGGGGGCTGGCCGATCGGAGCAGGCTGATACGGAGGCGGGTGACGGTTGGCAAGACTTGGGCTCGTGTTCGCTCCTCGGTACGAATAGTCGATGGCGTCCGCCTTCCACGACATGGTGGATCGTAGCGGTGATTGCGATGATTCTGACCTTGCTCGGGATAGCGTGTCGCGAAGCAGAGGAGGCTGGATAGGATGGGGGCTTGATCGGTTCATCTCGATTGGAGTCCCAAGTCCATGGTGCTGTCCGAAGGGGTGTGATGTTCTTGGGCTGCCTGCGAGGGGGGCAGAGAATGGGCCACCGTACGCATATCGATCACTCGGAGCTGGCGAAAGTGGTGATACGAGGCCGGAGCTGCTCATGCTACCAGCAGGACTGTATCCCATCCCACCAAATCCAGGAGTCATGCTGGCCTGGGGAGCATGCTCGTTTGGATCATTCCTTCGTACGTCGACGACTAGGGGCCTCATCATATGTTGGGCATATGACTGAGGATTGAATTGCGCTGGTGCGGACACGGGGGTGTTCATGCCATGAACTGCTCCGTAAGGTGAATGAAGTGCTTGCACATTGTCGAATCCCTCGGGGACTGCTCTCATCTTTATCATTCGATCGCGGTCGTCAACATTCAGGCGCTTGATCTTGGCACGCCTATATACGGTTAGCTATTGAAAGGCGAGGGTTGAGAAGAGACAAGTACCGGTTTTGAAACCAAACTTGGACCTGGCGCGAACTGAGTCCAGGGATTTCCCTTGAGAGTCGCTCCCGATGCGCCGCATCAGGGTGAGGCTGCTTTGCAAACTCGCTCATGAGAAACCGAGTTTGCTGGTGAGTGAGCCTGACTTGGTAAGCTCTTGCATTAGGACTTGTATCAAGTAAACTAACCTGAATCGCTTCATCTTGCGTCGGGTAGCTGCCCGCTCTGCTGCGGTCTGGCCAGGGGTTTCCCCTTCAGCATCGAGCATATCATCATCATCAAGCTCGTCCTCATCCTCATCTTGCAGCGAGCCAGGTTTCCCTCCCTGACTGGGTTGAGCGGATGTAAGTTCTGTTACTTGGCGACCTGGTGGCATAAAACCGCTGGCTGTTACTGCCTGGGAGGCACTCCCTGGCTCCATACCGATCGCTTTCTCCTGAAGTCCAGGCCTAATCCCATAGCCATCGTTCTGAAGAGTTGGATGTCTTGACTCTGACAACGGAATTCCGCTTTGGTCTGCTGTTAGGGAATGGGGTGAATATGCCTGGGTTGCCCCAGGCCTCATGTGGATTCCAAGAGCATTGCCTCTGTCATCAGTTGGTTGGCGCAGTTGGGAAAGCTGAGATCCATCATTTCGTGGAGTGTAAGACTGGGCAAGCCCGCTTCCTCCATGAGAAGTGCTTGAACCATGTCCTTGCCAGCTTGAAGGTGCCGGAAGCTCGACATTGACATCGTAAGGGTTCGACATGCGAGGGCTCGTCGGATTGCGAGATGGTTCGTATCTGCTAAAAGGCCAACGGCTATGTTCTGTGTCGTATTGCCTCGTGACAAGCATTTGGACGAGATGTCGATCGAAAGGGAGCAAATCGACTTAAGTGAAAAGAAACTGGGAGTGAGACCAGCTAGTGTAGCTGGACAGGTACAACCAACCGACACAGTGCAGTTCCAAGGTGTCTTCCTTGCTTCCACGGACGGCTCGGATTGTTGCAGAAAGCTTGAAACCACTCCCGAGATGGCGACGGAGTGATGAACAAGGGCGTGACAACCTAGTCGAGAGCCAGCGGGTAGCAGTAGCAGTTTGTCGAGAAAATTGACGGCAAGGAACGTTAATGAGGCTTAATTTCTGGGGTGAAAGAAGGAAGCATGTAAAGGACGAGTCTCGTTTGCGAATCAAGGCGGTATACTGATTGAAGAGACTTTGAAACGAGTAGTCTAGGTCATAAAGAGAAAGGATGAGAACGTAGACTGCGGTTCGAGCAACAATATAGATGGCAATTCTTTGGTTGGAAGGAATGATATCCAAGCCATTGACTACATTGAAGCCGGGCTTGGGATGGATATATGAATCCAAGCCGGCAAGTAAGGACACGCTCCCTGGTGGGGTTAAGTGAATGAAGTCGTAACTGCCATACCCTTGCCAAGGGGTCTGGACAAGGTCATATTTCGAGGAATTTCCCTGCCATGTAAGGCATGGAAGAACAAAGTAAAAAGCATGTTGCTTGCGGACGCACCCAGGGGCCTGCACAAGGAGTGGAAACTGCAACGACTAACAAGAGGTGGGGGTAATATCTGGTACCTGGCGGAGAGTTGAGCGAGCGATCCGTTGTGTGTCTGAGCTTGCTGATGCTGCACCTTTCACAGACTAGGGCTCCATATCGGAGATTCTTTACCCACTCTCCCACTGCTTATGGGCAGACAACAGGCCTTTTGAGTCAATTCAACCTGTTGACGGTACGTGGGTGACAAACTGGGGCTGCCAGACGTCTGTGTCATAGCCAGCCACAATAGAGACGTATAATAGAATCACCAAGAGTTCAAATGCGAGGGAGCCCAACCCACCCACCTCTGTAAGAAAACAGCAAAGTCAATAGGTTACAGTGACAAGAGGCCGGCCATCGTCTCATCTGGTAAAAATCAAGCCCGGGATAAGAAGCCACTTACAAGCACGAGCTCAGAAGTGTCATCCATCAGGAATGCACGAGTCACGATGAACACAGGGTCTCGACAAACAGCATCGATCGAAATTGTGCACGAAAACATGGAGCACAACATGGTCACAACACTGACTGGACTGGGATATCTGAGTAAACTCCATTGATCCTTCGTCATATCAAGCCTGTCTCGACACTGCGGTTTAGCGCATGTTGCGCATAACCGTTGTCGCGGCTTGAGCGGAAACGAGCCAATAGAATCATTACAAGGATTAAGAGGGGTGTAGTGCAACGGTGTGAACAGGGTGTGAGGTAATCTCCAAGATCTGACTGGTTTTCCAAGATTGCAAGGGTCTCGAGGCAAAAGTATATTTGGGCGGGAGGCAGGGATGCGAGTTGAATGAAAAGGAAGGGGAAACGGTCGAGATGAGATGAGGGAACATTGGCCAAGAAGGCTTGCACGTACTGTACAGTAGGGAAGTGGATGAACAATGGGGAGATCGTAAGGATGATCGTCCTCTTCCCTGTGAGATATGTAACAAGGCTGGACCGTGAGGTGGTGTAGACTGGCAGGCAGGGCAGGGAGTGAAGCGAGGTGAGGCGAGACAACGTATCAAACCCACACATGGTTGAGCTAGACCACAGACAAGACAAAGCATTGTTGTAGTCTTGGTACGAAGGCATTCGCAAGGTAGGGCAGAAATTAGCAAGAGGCCGTCATGAGTTGTGGCTCGGGCGTGTTTCGAGGTTCCGTGAACCACTCTGACAGATGATTCATTGAACTGAGCCCCCTTTGTGTTTCTTCCAAGGTTCAAGCTGTGGAGACGCTGAGCAACAGAAGTTGAGAAACCCCGCCAAAGGATCCATCGAAACACAGTTGGACGGCACTTGGAGGCCCAGGGGTAATAATGGGATGACCACCCATCCAAAGCGAAGAAAAACTTGTTGCATACGCAGTACAGCACACTGATTTCTGACCAGCTGGCCGACAGCAGGAAGACCGGCGTACATGGGCGGGCCGCAAACCAATGCGGCAAACGGTAATGTACACGCGTGGCGGAGACGTGAAATGCGTGAAGATGGACCGTCGACTGCAATGTAAGTGCCTCGTGATGTCGCGGGTAAGCACCCAAGCCTCCGTTGAATCATGGGAATCCCGTCGAGCAGCTCATAACCAAAACACCCAAATAAGCCTCGACTTCTATTTCTGGAGGTTGGCAATGAACCCTTGAAAACTTGTGGATTCCACGGGAGAGCCCGATAGGGTGTTTTGTAGTTCCTCTAGCCGTCACAAGCTGTTGTCTGTGCTACTACTACGTAGAGGCAGCTGGAAGTGGTAGTGACTGCATTGACTCGAGTGTAATCTAGTTGTGATCCCGCGCGGTACTGTTCATCAAAGTCCGTTGCAGTTCAGCTCGAAAAGTGAATGCTCGGCGTGTTTATTGAAACGACAATAATATACTAGCATGTAGAGGTCGCATATGCATGCAACGTAATTATGTTTGGTGTTGCCACAGTCGAATTCAAGTGGTCGTGGTGTTGACGTCGACGTTGGCGTTGGTGTTGATTATTTGCATTAATGGATCTCAGATGGACAGTGCTTGGTTGAAGATTTGTTGGTGCCGCGGGAGAAGGAAAGGGGAACCTGGACAGCCCAGGCCAATTGCCGATCATCGGGCTGTTCCTGCCGCGATCCTTCCAATCTAAGTTTAGCAGGCTAGTGCAAACAGCTACTGTAGGTACGCAGTACAGTACCGCCTACCTCGCACCTCATTCTTGCTTGCCCACAGGCTGTTAATTTGACCTGCACCTGCATGTTCATTCAATCACCCTTGAAATGGCATATCCGTAGGGTAGGTGCAGCAAGGAGCAGGCTGTGCTTCTCTTCTAAAAGTTCCTCTAGGATTTTTCACATCTGACATGTTTTCTCGGGCGACTACAGCGCCTCCTTTCATACGAAACCAACCTACCAGAAGGCAGCCAGTGCAGTCCAAGGATCAAGGTTTGGGTATGACTTAGCAAGGCCGAATCTAGAAGTTTCATCCTTCAACCTTCAACTAGGTTGAGCGTCGTTGGCTTGAGCTTCTACCTAAGGCACTCTACACATTTGCCATGAATTGGCGCTGTTGCCGACAAGACCAAAACATTTTTTGACAATCATGACGATTTTGGTGGACACCCTCACAACCCATTTTCTCACGGCATAGAAAACAAGGTGTTTCATATCAGCCTCAACCCATCTTCCCTGAGCTTTGAAGGCAGAGGTCGAGACCGGCAATGTCCTCTCAAGGCTAGGTGCTGTATTTCCGGCATCCACATTTCTTGCCTTACATGGGGTACTGCAATTACTGCTAAGATCCAACCTCAGCATCTCGACCCTGCCTTCTACGATGCCATCACGCTTGACATGTGTTTGTCTTCCGAATGCCACAAGAGCCGAGAGACTGAATATCGTTGGCCTGCTTGGTGGTTGAGCTAATATTGAACCAGGCAATGGAAAATCCTTAGATTTGCCATGACAAGAGACTTGTCAACACTCCCCTGTTCGAGGCTTCACAACTACATTCTAGTGTCCTATCAAACGTCACTGTAGGGCAAGGGTTTCCAAGATTCTCAGAGTTACATCCAACTTTAACCCTTATGATAAGTTGAACATCGGCAGATCCGTTCCTACTTGCATTTGGGCCCGAGATGTCGCCCTGTTGCACAACTTGACCATCAGCGTGGCTTAGGGAACTATAGTACAATCTAACATCTCGCAATGTGACGGCATCTTGCTGATGACAATACCTGCTGCCCTAACCATTTCGATCGCGTACAGGCACAGTACTTGTGCCAGCAGCCGAGTCAGAGTACAAGCCTGACCAACAGCGAATGAGAGATACAAGACTGAGGGCACAAATAAAGACATTCCTTCTCGTCCGACCTGGAAGAATTCATCCTTGCGTCGGGTCTCTCACTCTACTGAATGGCATTCCCGTTTGCACGGTATCCAGTCGGCTTGATGCATCCTTTCACAAGCACCATAAACCACGCTTCCAGGAACAAACGTTGTGTGGTTTCACGGATTTGCCATTGACTGTATTCAGGCAAGCCTAGAATCAAGAGGCATTCAAGATCGACCCTTCTGTCCGGCATTTGCCTTATTCTGTTACAACTCATTCTCAATAGCTTCTTGGGTGACGCGGCAAGGCTTCGATTTTCAGCATACTGAGGTACAATGGCACGTTTGACCAAACAGCAGCATGGGCTGGGAATCGATTATGACAGTGGCTTTTCAGTCATGGTCATTCGTCACTCCAGCTCTAACGACAATCTTGAAAGGTGCTTAATTTACTCCTACGGTACAAAGATGCCTACGAATACTTGTTACAGACACACCCGCTGGTCCCCAGATTTCAGATTTCAGGAGCGCCGTCTCCGCCCCCGGTAGATGGGGCTCTGGGGCACTCAAAACATGGGTCCCATGAATACCGAACATTGTCAACTCTTGAACGTTTTGGAGGACAAAGAGTGGCTGTTTGAAGCTATGTCAGGGACTTGAGGACGTTCACGATGCGATCTCGCAAGATATGACCGATCGCCCACCGATGTTGTCAAATCTGATCCTACATCAGCATCCATATGCCAAGTTTCGGGGCTCCTCACTCATATGAATGCACCAACATCATGGAAGAAGAAACTGGTGAGATAAGAGGCAACAGTCAAGGGCCATGAGGAGACATGAGCCACGTTGAAATCTCCTTTGACTTCATTTAGCGCCTGACCACTTCGTGTTATCCATGGTCATTCGAATGTGCGCAGCAGTGTGGGATCCTCTTTTGGTCCCACTGGCGTTTTGACCAGGATACCAACGTTCTTTTTCTTCGAGAACGTTAATTATCCCATGTGCAATTTTGCATCCATTCACGCGATGGCAAACCACAGCCCAGTAAGTGGCTTTACCTTGTTATCACAATTCCCATACATGATTATATCACGGTTTGACTTATTATGCTGCGTCGTTGATAATTTTAGTGTTATTTTATCCTCGCTTACCTCACCTAGTCGAGGCGATTCTCCTTTACGGGCCCTCTTGAACGCCTTTCCTCTCGACTATGTACAGTCAGAATTCCCAGGAAAATATGGCCTGAAGCATACATGTATGCACTCATACTCACATCGCCTTGCATGACTCTTGCAGTCGTATGTATCCTTCACTTTACTGCGGGTACTTGCGCCGGAAATGTATCCCAGCCAGGTCGGGGGGTACGGAAGCAAGCCGGCTTGTATCTCTCCTACATACAATACTGTCTAAGGTGCTCGGCAAACACTCGTGATCGTCGCAATTCCCGATTGCCTAACCCCTCGTTTCCTTCTCTAGATCTGAGAGCATCTTGTCAGGAGTGGCAATGTCATCCAGGTCCACCAACGGCCCCATATTGATCGGGCACTAATCATGGTTCCCGCGTACGGTTCTTTTGCATATCGTCACAGCAATGACCTTGTTCTCAATACAACCGGATCTTGTCGCCTTCGACTCCTGCAGCTGGCCACAGGCGGTATCCCTGAACTTCTGATCAGCCAGTCGCATTTACTGTTTAATCAACAATCTCTCAACCTACCTTGCAACCCTCCCAGGAGGTAATTCGCTTCTGCAGAGGGGCAATGCCATCCCTTGATGCCAACTTGTAGCGCAGTCAACAACTCAATCTGTGTCCCAAGTCAAGAGTGACCAATACAAATGTCCGATTCGTCAATCTCTGTTCTTATCCCTCCCCGTCAATCAACAAGTGGGATCTACTTGCTTTTGATATGCAGAGGTTGAATCGGCTGCAACGCTGATTGCCCAGCCTCTTCCTATGGCATGTTTAATATGGGGAGGCGCGAGTCCCGAGATGAATATTGTGATAGAAATTGAGTCGACGAACATGCTGGAATCACTTATCCTTGCTTGTCAAGAAATCCCAGCATGAAACCCCCGAGAACGGGTCTCAACATGATGTAACGAGCATGGGGCTGCATGCAAATCTCGACGCCCTCGGCAGTGCGGTGTGAAGTGAAATCTTTTCTTTATCACAACTCACTTTTGATTGCAGTCTTGGAACATCATCATCATTAAGGTATAGCTGCCATTGGCCTTACAACGGCCATAGCCTTTGGGTCTGCACGGCCACGTCTGGTTTCTCGGGGAGAGCGGCAGAGAAACCGATCGATACATCCTATCCTAATACAGACCTCATGATTCAGAAGTCGTGTGTCCCACAGGTTTCCAAAATTGAAATCTCTAGAGGAACATGCGACAAAAATCAGGCAATAGTACCATGTCAAGTCCGACGCAATGAGAACCATGAATTGAAGTCTCATCATGCAGTTCGAACGGAAGTATATAACCTTTTACAGATCAATATTTGAGGCAATGTTGATAGCTCAGCGGCTGTATCAACAAGCTGGCATATAGGTACTCTGCTAAGGCAAGTTCAGATGAAATGGCTACGGCGCTAAATGTTCAAATGTCAATCTTGCTTACCCATGCCCTAGATCTCACCCAAAGATTACGTCGTAACGAAGGAAGTGATGCCTGGTTCCTTTCCATCGATCCATGAGCTCGCCCGTTGACAGAGAGTTGACGTGTAGTTTCCTTGGTCGTGGTGGGGAACTCGCCTCGGCAGACGCAAAGAAGCAACTATCGAATGATTCAGTCGACGCTGTCTTAAAAGTCTCGATGATGCACATCAACTCGTTCCTCGTCGAACAAAGACATACATATGCCTATTAGGCTTGTCCTTGCTGCAGCATAATCCTCTGGCTGATGAGTGGTCCGCGGTAGGCCAACGGCGGTAAGATGACCGCCCAAGATAGGCGGGTGCCTCATCCCTTTCTTTTGCCACAAAATAAGTTGTCTCTCATGGGGTAAAGATAGCTCTCTGTATGTGCGAGCATGTATCATCTCGCAAGACTTCCCGCAGTTGGCGCTTCAAGCGAGGTGAAATGTTGTCTAGGCCGGCCACATCAAGGCCTGGTTCATATACTTGAACTGTACGTGGAGCTAGTGGTGAGTTTTTTTTTCGGTGAAGAATGGAGCCTCTAAAGGTTTCTTGGCTTTGCCATGTATGGTACCAAACACCTTTGCACTCTTAGGGGTCATAGTTCTTGTTCCCTCCCGTTCCCTCCCCCCTTCTCTCTTTGACGTGATGGCCTGGTGACGGCCCCATAACCCTAGAGCGTTACTCTGGTTTCCTACACCGCATCTTCAACTTCAATCTGGCTCTTCTAAAGATAAACCGCGGTTTCAATCGATCAGAGCGGGATGTGACCTCGGACCTAGGTCCATATGAGGAATGTTGAAACGGAGCGGAAAGAGGCCGGAGATACAAAATAGTTTCACTTACTCCGGTTACAAGAGTCCGCCTACTCGGCGGCAGTTGTTTCGAGCTTTGATATTCTAGCGTTAGTGTGTGGAGCTGTGTTGGGACTAAAATAAGAGGCCCGAACGTCTTTTCATATCGAGAACTAATAGATTGTTTGAGTAACGGTTGTGTTAGTTTGAGAGCCGTTCGCATACGTGCCAAGGTAATAATACAAGAATCACAACTGCCGAGCGTCTCAACTTGAAAGACTAGGTTGATTGGTTAGTAGTCTTGCGGCCCTGTTTCCTGTTTACGCCTGTGACATATACATTCAAACGTACGCTCGAGCCTGCATGAGTCGTGGTTGCGCGTTCAGGCCTCTTCAGATGGTCTCGGCTCCTGAGTCATACGATGGGCGTGTCAAGTACGTGGTTACGGGGAGAGGACGTGCTCCTGAAGTCACGTTCTTCTTATTTTTGTTCTGGCAAGTTCCGGTGGTCAGACTCATCATATCTGGTATCTTTACTTTTGCTGGAGGTTTGAAAGGTTGACGGAAGTTAGAGAAATTCTTCCGCTACGAAGGCTTGTGGAAGTCCAAGCAACAACGCAACTAGTAAGTAACCTGTACATTTAGATAGCAACGAACAGTACCGCTACACTACAGTTTGACAGGACTGAGCTCGGCCTTCAAAATCAATGATTAGTTCAGATTAGTAGGCACGGGCATATAGTTGAAGGAGTACTTGGCCAGATGCTTATCACATAAGGGATGAATAGTTTTTTCAAGATCGGACAAAAGTTACCGGAGTATCATCATAAGCTTGCCTAAAGATTCCTATATCTCCATGGCCTTTATATAGTTTAGCCAACCTTAGGATGACCTATGCCATAGGAGCCTTCCTATCTGGCTGAGTAGGTATTATTTCGGCCACGTGATAGGGTATCTAAAGCTAGTATTTTATTGATCAACTGGGCTGTACTATCTTGCTTTCAATCATAGGAGACTATGATATGTCTCTGATTACAGTCCAAAAGGTTAATAGTCATAGAAGCCCTTGCCGCTCTTCTTGCCATACCATCCAGCGTTAACCATGTTCTTCAGCAACACACTCGGTCTATACTTGGAATCGGAGGTCTCCTCGTAGAGAACCTTCATAATAGAGAGACATGTGTCAAGACCAATAAAGTCGGCAAGCTGCAGAGGACCCATAGGTACGTTTGTGCCGTTCTTCATGATGGCATCAATCGAGTCACGATCGCCAACGCCAGTCTCAAGGCAGATGATGGCCTCATTGATATAAGGCATGAGGATACGGTTGGCGAGGAAGCCAGGCGAGTCAGCGGAAACGGAAGTGACCTTGCCCATGCGCTTGCAGAACTCAATGGCGGTGTCTAGGGTATCTTGACTGGTCTGTAGACCACTAATGATCTCGACTCCCTTTTGCACGGGAACGGGGTTCATGAAGTGCGTGGACACAACGCGGGATGAGGCTGAGGTGTCGGTGGGATCCTTGGTTGTGGAAGCGGCAATACGAGTGATAGAGATGGACGAGGTGTTTGTAGCGAGAATAGCGTGCTTAGGGCAGATTTGAGCAAGCTTGCCAAAGATGTCGAACTTCAGGTTAGGCAGCTCCGGGACAGCCTCAATAACCATGTCGACGGAGGATAGATCCTCCATCTTGGTGCTAGAAGTGAGCAGTGATCGAGCCTTGTCGGCCTGCTCTTGTGTGATTCTAGATTTGGAGACATCCTTTGATAAAAGCTTGTCTGTATGGGTATTAGATATAACTGAGGTTGAAGCTTATGGAGATGCACGATTGGTTCATACCGGCAAAGGCAAGGCCCTTATCTAAAGCCTTGTCTGTAGTATCAATCAAAGTAACTGGAACTTGAGCCCTTTGAGCCGCAACGAGAGCAATTCCCAATCCCTATTGTGGTGTTGTCAGTTGAGTTAGTCATAGTCGATGCTTTCACATGCAACTCACCATTTGACCAGCGCCGATAACACCAAGCTTCTTGACCTCTGCGGCAGCATATTGACGAGGGGAAGAGCTAAAGCAGCGCACATGGCGCGTAGCTGCTAGCGATGGCATACGAAGAATTGAGGCAGCCATTTTAGAGATTTTGTAGAGGACACGGGAATGTTGAGGTCGAGTTACAAGATTGAATTGTCTCTTTAAGTTCCCCATGGGGGACGTTAGTTACTGTACGGCCTAGGTATAGACGGCTCACGGCTCGTGCCATCATAATGCGGGTAACCTCGGCTCGGAGCCGACGGCTTGTGGTGTTAATTGCCGAGAACTATCCCTTATCTTATCAGCGCTTATCACATCTCGCGTTAATTGAACACGCTGGAGCCGAGACGCGTTTAGACGCGTCGCAAAGTATTGGTGGGACTGATGTTTTCTCTTGTTGTCGAGGCAGCACAACCCCACGACATGTGAATAGAAACAGCTTCTTTGTCTGTTGATATTCAATTAACACGCAATCATGGAGTTGGCGGATGGTTCAACAGATATCGTCCATCCTGAAGTACGAGCACATGTCAACAGTCTCGTCTCAGCAGTAAGTTTCCCCCAAGAGTCCACCAGCCAAGGAAGTCAATCTACTCACACTCGGATCAATCATAGCTTGGAGGTGTTAGTGCCGACGATGATGGCCGATATCAACTTGGAGACGACGCCCTCGAGGTCCTCCGCGATCTGAAACGATGGATACGCTTCTACGACGAAAAGACGAATCGCATGGATGTTGCGCGATGCATCCACGAAGCGAACCTGATCGAGGGTGACTTGCTCCCCATTATTGCGACATGGCCCGAGAATGCTATGGACAGCAAGTTCAAGGCGAGAGTAGCCTTGGCCTGTTTCGAACTCATGGTTCCTCTCACTTGGCCTATGGATAAAGACAGAGAGCGCATGACGGTCAATCACCATCGCCATATGCCTGTCCTGGAGCTGGCGCAGGTCGGATACAAGCGAGCCATCATCAACTACGACGGAGCCCGAGTACTGCATACAGCTGCGCGAGTAGCACTTCCTGCCATGGCTATTCCAATCGGCGACAGAACGCAGCGAGACCAAGGCATCATCAAGCTGGTCTTGTTCTTCCTCCGCAATATAGCCATGATCGAGCCCCCATCCAATGCCAAATACGAAGGAGACGAGTCCCAAATTTCGAGATCCGCTACCATCGACGCGTTCTCATACCAAGATATCTTTCTTGTGCTCTTGACCCTCGCTTCCAACATGGGAGACGATTTCAGAACCGAGGATACGACTGTTATGGAGATTATATTCCACCTGGTAAAGCAGGTTGACATAGAGAAGCTCTTCATGAACGAGCAGCAGCTAAGCAAGGCCAAGGCTGGGGAGCTCTCGAACATGATGGACAAGGAGTCGTCCATGCTGAAGGCATACAACCGCAAGGGTCCAACTCGACATAACCGGTTCGGCACCATGATTTGGGTGAAGCGAGATGATGGCAAGATGTCTTCATTATCCGGACAGGATGCGCTGACCGATGCTTCAACGCGAAATCAAAAGATGGACAGCTCAAAGACCTTCCGACCCCCTCGCCGAGCACGGAAAGCGGACAAGGATGAGAAAGATCTGGGACTGCCAGCTAAGCTCAACTCTCGTGCATACGACCAACTACGATCGTTTGTGGAGGAATTCCTCGACTCGGGCTTTAACCCCCTATTCCAACATGTCCGCAAGACGATTGATAGAGAAGCGCCTCATGTCATGCAATACCATCGTCGTCAGTTCTTCTACCTGGTAGCCTGGTTTCTAGAGGCTGAGCGCATGAGGCGCAAAGCAAGAAAACAGGCGGGCAAGAACACTAGCGAGGATGTCAGCAGTTTCAACCTTGTCGCTGGTGTTCTTAACCAAGAGATGTTCATTACCCTCAACAAAGCTCTCCACGAGTCGCTCGAAATGAAGGACTGGCATGAACTGACCGCCGTCATGCGATGTCTCACGCAAATTCTCCTCACGGTTCAGGAAATGGCAGAGTCGGGAAACGAGGATAACGAAGACATTGCTGAGAACGTGCTTAGTCGTCTGTTCTACGAGGAAGCTACCCACGATGCGATCGCAAACATTATCAGAAGCTACAAGGACCAAAGTTTCAACTACCTTGACGCCGCCACAGAACTCGTCCATCACTTTCTGCGCATCCTAGAAGGTTACTCCAAACAGAACATCGACATGCAAGTTCGCTCGCGAAAGCGTACAAGAAGCAAGAAGAAAGCAGCGCAAGACGCTGCAGGAATCGAGAATGACAACGAGGAGAACGACGGCTCAGATAACGATGCTGAGTCTGCTGAGCGCACTACAAAGGAACGCAAATTCGACTTTCATCGGTTCGCTACACGGTTTACACCCCAAGGTGTCGTCGACACATTCATTGCATTCACCAAGTACTACCGCGATCTGACCGACGCGCAACTAAAGCGAGCACACCGATACTTCTACCGTGTTGCTTTCAAGGCAGAAGCAAGTGTTATGCTTTACCGTGTAGACATCATTCACCTTTTCTACAATATGATCAAGGGCCCCTCCGCGCTGGACAAGTCCTGCAGCATGTTCAAGGAATGGGAAGAGCTAGTAAAACAGATCCTACGGAAATGCTTCAAGAAGCTCGAGCAACGTCCAGAACTTCTCGTGGAGATGCTCTTTACCAAGGGATCAAGCACCGCCTTCTTTCTCGAGTACGGATTTGAACGACAAACAGTCACTACCGCTAGTAAGGGAAAGCCTGCAGCTGAGCTGGTATTCAAGAACACCGAAGAGTTGGATAGACAAATTGCTATTGTGGTGGGGGCGTTGCTAGACAAGAACCAGGCAGACCATATCACTTGGATCAAGAAGATTCTTGGGGAAGCTGAAAGCGAGCGTAGAGCCTTTGCTGCAGCCGATGAGGCGATGGCTTCAGTTGAACCGACCGAGGACAACCCAGAGGAGCAACCAGCAGAGTCAGGGCCAAAAGCGCCTCCCATATTCTGTAAGTCCACTATGAAACCCAACAACCTTTCATTTACTAATAAGCTTCAGTTGTTCGTCCGGATGATAACGCCCGCCGGACTGCCATGTTCAAGAATGGTCACATGCGACTCTTGATGAACCTTGTTGGCCTTAAACTCCTAGGCCCGGCCTCGGAAGAATCACCAGAGTCTGCTTGGATCATACCTGCAGACGTCTCAGTGGAGGTTCTTAAAGATGCCATCCATTACATCAACCAAGCCGAGTTCAGTCCTCCGACATTCGAGGAGGGTGTTCTCGCAGAACACCAACTGAAGCGCAAGGCTGTTCCCCGCAAGAAGGCCGCCTTTGACGATGACGAAGAGGGTGAGCCTGACGACATGCTTTTCCCGCCGGGCGGTCCCACAGCGCGCAAGGTTATCGATGAGGAAGACCGGCCCAAGAAGACACGCAAAAGAAGACACCCGACTAAAGAACTTAGCGAAGAAGAGGCTGCAGCGAAGAGGGCCAACAGACGCGAGGATGATCTAGCAAAGGCGATGCGCATTAAATCTAGCGAATTTGTCAAGGAGGGAGACGACGACTTTGACTCGGATGAGGACGAAGCCTTCTATGCCCGCGAGCGAGAAATTCGGGCACAAGCTGCACAAGCATATAAGAACGTCAGGGCTGAGAACGGCCTGTCGGAGCGTCTCCCTGCGTCGAAAAAATCTGCGGTTGCTGATACGGCACCTGTGTTGAGTGAAGACGAAGAAGCTCCTGACTCGGATGATGGCATGGCGTTTATTCGCAAGGCGATGAACAACACCATAGAAGAAGAGGATGAGACAGAAGATACCATGGCAGATGGTAGTGATGGAGAGAGTCGCAAGAGGAGACGTGTCAGCGTAGAGAAGACAACAGCAGATGAGGATGAGGAGATGAGTGGGGTGGATAAGGACGCAGAGGAAGATGAAGATGCGGTGCCCGTGGTTACTCGAAGGCCTCGAGTACGCGGTGGCTTTATCGTGGATAGTGATGATGATGAGTAGAAGAAGCCCTCTCAAATAGGAGGATATTGGCGTTTAGGTGGTTCATGGCAAAATGTATGATATAGGGCGTTGAATAAGTGACAAGATACCTATAACACGATCCGAGCAACTCGCTCCATTCAAAGAGAGGATATAGACGGCATATGCAAGTTGCCTGGATGCCCTCGCTTTGGGGAGACAAAAGCCGGAAGTTGCCTCTAAACACTTTGCGTTTGTCGCAATCTCGCAGGCAGCACTTCTCTGTTCCGCTTATTTTCATCCAGTCACTGTTGCCTTTCTCTGGCCTATATATATTCTTGACCTCCGCCCCATTTCTTCTACCTTTCATCTATTCTCTATATATCCTCCTGAACACCTTCAGCTTTCTATCTCTGATCTATGAGAGAGAACTTGATATCAGTAGCCAGTCCGCAACCCATATTGTGAACTCATATTACTAACCATAACGTACATGTTAGAGCTTAGAAATGTTGGAGAAGGTCGCAGTTTTTATTGATAGTGCCCGTCGGCATCGCCCGATGGTCTCCATGGTGGAGTTAAATCAGGGCGGTCATCTTGCTTGGAGAAACATGGCCATTCCTGATAGCTTCCGGAATGGCTTTTTAGACTTTGACATCAATGTCAAGGGAGGTGAAGGGATTGTTCCTTGTTTCACTCCTTTGTATAGCAAGGTCGGTATATGCTTGGCTGTCTGCCATCGCTGCCATGGTGTCAGTGCCTGAAGCACAAGTGTTCGACTTGAAGCTGTTGCTGGGCAGACATCACGATCCTTTGTTTTGTTGCTCGGCATTTGAACATTGAAGTTATAGGGCTTACGCCCCAGATGTCTCAACGAGACCTTGGGGAAGGCGGGTTGGCAGAGCAGTCCCAGTAATCATATGCTTGGCAATTCCAGAGTCGTGGGAGCTCATTTCGTAGTGGAGATGACCTTTTGGGGGAGAGAGAGACAAGCTATATGAAGTGCTCAGAGCTCGGGCTACTTTTGTTTTGTAAATACGAAAGGGGATGCTATTCAGACATATATCCTAACTCGGGGTCTCGGTAGAAATTACACCGGAGACACTCAATCGGCGGATAATAAAGCCACCGATCTCATTTTACATTGTATGTAAAAGCACGGCCCGAGGTGGAGTTCATATGTGTTCTTAGGACTCAACGAATTCGGAGAAGTTCAAGCACGGCCTTTCGTGTATAGGAAACTGGACCCCCAAAAAGTTGGCCATTGTGGGCCATTGACTCGAGCAAACAGGTTATATCAAGATTTTCATAGCATGATACAGTCATACGAGAGGTATTGTAAGCACCAATATTAACGTGATGTCCCTTTTCCAACAAAGATGAGCAGAAACTGCAAAAGAATGGAGTCAAATTGAGCCTGGGGAAAATATTAACATGTCGATCACTGGCATTCCCCCGCATTCCATGACCTCATCCCGACACCCCCAAGACGTGCCAGACCCGCGTTTAGCCAAACATGATGCAGGACAATTTTTAGAGCAAAAAGCCCCCTTAGTAGAATCTTGTACTGTACTGTACTGACCATTGTGGAGTGCAATTGGTATTACACAACGAGGTGGGAATTTTTTGGGTATGAGGTGCCGTTGAGAAAAACGTCGAGGCGCAAGCACTACTAAAGGCGCTAGAGTAAGGGGAAAAGAGAAAAGAACTTTACCCAAGCTCCTCAACAAAGAGAATCAAGCTCATTATGGCGTAGCATCCAGGCCTTGAAATGGCAGTGAAACACTCGATCATGGACTGGGCTCGGCTCTTTGACCGGAGTGGCGTTGGTACTCGACAAGATTTGGATGTTCCCTTTGATCTGGAGTTCGTGGCGTACGGCCAGGTCCGTTTTCTGCGCGTTTAATCTTGATTGAGTTTCGAAAAGGCTGACGACCTGACGACCCCAGACGAACAGCTGTCAATTACAAGAGATTTAACAAAATGATAACTCAATGATCTGAGTTACTAGTCATATCATTGTCTTCTAACCTCTCCACTATCCGGAGCTTTCGATTGAGCGCTGGTGCAATCCATCAATGGACGGCTTCAAGCATTAACCTGGATTATCTTGTTAGGGGCGCTCACCCTGGTCCTAGTTCTCAAAGCCAAGAGAACGGCTCCATCCATGTGGCGACGGGATGGGTTAATTGCCCTGGATTCCACAGGTGTTTGGGCTTGGTATACGGGCCTTTATGTTGGCGTTATTTAGGCGCCGTTGCTGGGAGCTTGGGGCCCCGATGCTCCCCCGGCCCCACCCAAGCTTAGGTTGCTAGCGCGCCAGAGTACGGGCTCGAGCTGTACCATAGCAGGCATCAACACCGGACGACATGGCAGTCAACAGGTGCTGTAGCGGCCTCGAGGTACCTGCCGAGTACATGAATACACCATCTTCCTTTAACCTAACGTCTAATTTTTCACCTTTTCCATACATTGGTCGTCTGCTCCCATTTCTTGAGCTTCTCACCCTCTTTCACGGTTTGCCGCTCGCTCTTTTCTTCCTCCCTTCATCTCATAATCCTCCCCCTCGCCAGGTGTAACACCTTCAAAACACCAAGAAAGCCCACCGTCAGTACCTGATATTGATCGTGCTACTGCCTATTATTGTTAGTACTCTACTCCGCTCCCCATGGGCACATATCCAATATCCATCTCGGAATGGATCCCTCCCTGTGCAAACCCTGCTCACCCATCGCCCGCAGATCCGTCTCTTAGGTTAGGTTGACTCTCAGCAGCGGCACGGTGACGCAACATCGAGACCACCACCATCTCGATTCAATCCCCTCCGCTTCGCACCTCCCGATTCTCCCAGCCACGCTTCGCTACTCCCGAGAAAAACTTTCAATTGGCTTCTCGGACCATCGTTACAGCTTCTTCTTTACCTCTCGAAGCTGCTTTCTTTGCTCCTTTGCTCCCCTCTTGCTGTTCTTCTGAGAGGCCTCTACGCGCGACTACCCCTGGTCGACTAGCATCAGATCATCGCGTCCGCCAAAACTTCCCACTCAGCAACTCCCTCTCCTGATTTTCTGCAACTTTTCACGTCAAAATGAGTTTAGAAGGCGAGCACCAGACTCGCGACATCAAGAACCACCTTCTCTTTGAGATTGCTACTGAGGTAGCCCATCGAGGTCAGTCACTTGCCACAGCAGCAATCTTGGCTCTCTCGCCAGCCTTCACATGCTAACGTGATCGCGATGCAGTTGGTGGTATCTACTCTGTCATCAAGTCCAAAGCTCCTGTTACAACAGCTGAATATGGAGACCGCTACCATCTCATCGGCCCTCTCAACCATCAATCGGTACGCTTATCTCGCCTCAAACTCGTTGTGAATCGTGCGTACTGACCACCCTAGGCTGCCGTCGAGGTGGAGGAGATGGAGCCCACCAACCAAGAGATCGCTGCTACCCTGCAATCCATGAAGGACCGAGGAATTCATGTCGTGTATGGACGTTGGTTGATTGAGGGTGCTCCTAGGGTTATTCTTATTGACACCAAGACCGCCTATGGCCGCTTGGATGAGTGGAAGGCCGATCTTTGGGAAGCTGCTAGCATTCCCTCACCACCTGGCGACGATGAGACCAACGAGGCCATCGTTTTTGGTTATCTTGTTGCCTGGTTCCTGGGAGAGGTAATTTCCCGTGGCTTTCCCCATTACGTGTCAGATCTGCTAACTTTAATACCCATAGTTTGTCTGCCACGAGAAGAAGAAGGCTGTTATTGCTCACTTCCACGAGTGGCTTGCTGGCGTCGCTCTGCCCCTTTGCAAGAAGCGCCACATCGATGTTACGACGATCTTTACCACACACGCCACTCTTCTCGGCCGATACCTCTGCGCCGGCTCCGTGGACTTTTACAACAACCTGCAGTGGTTCGATGTCGATGCTGAGGCCGGTAAGCGTGGTATCTACCACCGATACTGCATTGAGCGAGCTGCCGCACATGCTTGTGATGTTTTCACGACTGTTTCGCACATCACCGCGTTCGAGTCCGAACACTTGCTGAAGCGGAAGCCCGATGGCGTTCTGCCCAACGGTCTCAACGTCACCAAGTTCTCTGCCGTCCACGAGTTCCAGAACCTGCACCAGCAGGCCAAGGAGAAGATCCACGACTTTGTCCGAGGACATTTCTACGGTCATTACGACTTCGATGTAGATAACACACTATACCTCTTCACTGCCGGTCGTTACGAGTTCCGGAATAAGGGCGTTGACATGTTCATTGAATCTCTGGCACGATTGAACCACCGCCTCAAGGCCGCTGGTAGCAAGATCACAGTTGTAGCCTTCATCATCATGCCGGCGCAGACAACATCGCTCACTGTTGAGGCCCTCAAGGGACAGGCGGTCATCAAGTCTCTGCGTGATACCACACATGTCATTGAGCAGAGCATTGGCCGTCGCATCTTTGAGCGCTCTCTCAAGTGGCACGAGGGTGACCCTTTGCCCGATGAGAAGGAACTCATTTCTGCTCAGGACAGAGTTCTGCTTCGCCGCCGTCTCTTCGCCATGAAGCGCCACGGACTTCCCCCAATTGTTACTCATAACATGCTCAATGATCATGAGGATCCCGTCCTGAACCAGATCCGCCGTGTACAGCTTTTCAACCACCCCACCGACCGAGTCAAGGTTATCTTCCATCCTGAGTTCCTCAACTCTGCCAACCCCGTTCTCCCTCTCGATTACGACGACTTTGTCCGAGGTTGCCATCTGGGTGTCTTCTCTTCATACTACGAGCCTTGGGGTTACACTCCCGCCGAGTGTACCGTTATGGGTGTGCCCAGCATCACCACCAACCTTTCTGGTTTCGGATGCTACATGGAGGAGCTTATCGAGAACTCGAGCGACTACGGTATCTACATTGTGGACCGCCGAACCAAGGGTGTTGATGACTCTGTCAACCAGCTCACCTCTTTCATGTACGACTTCTGCGGAAAGAGTCGCCGTCAGCGTATCAACCAGCGAAACCGAACCGAGCGCCTCAGCGATCTCCTCGACTGGAAGCGAATGGGTATGGAGTACGTCAAGGCTCGGCAGTTGGCTCTGCGCCGTGCCTACCCCAACTCTTTCAATGGCGACGATGAGGAGGAAGATTTCATCCCTGGTGTCGAGCAGAAGATTTCACGACCATTCTCTGTTCCTGGCTCACCACGAGACCGGACTGGCATGATGACACCCGGCGACTTTGCAAGCCTGCAGGAAGGCCGTGAGGGTTTGAGCACTGAGGACTATGTTGCTTGGAAGCTCCCGTAAGTGAATGCCCTGCTATGCTCTTAAGCATATGACTAACAATATTGGAAGTGAGGAGGAAGACCCCGAGGAGTATCCGTTCCCTCTGACCCTTCGAACCAAGCAACCCGGCTCGACCAGTCCTTTGGACAACATTCCCGTGAATGGAAGCCAGTAGAGCCGATTCTCCAGATTCATCCGGACAAGTGGCTGAGCGGGAAGAGAAAGAGAAGGAAACTGTATTCATCAAGTCACAACATCTTTATTAATTATTATTAGCTCAGTGGAAACGACAGAAAGGAAAGGAAGGGACTCGTGCCCTCTGGGGAAGCTTGCATGTCATTACTGGTGTTGAGAGCACTTCCGCATTGTCGCAATTTGCATTTTGCGCTTTCTCCGTTGATTAGTTATCTGTTATAGGAAATCCATGTTTATTAAGACATCTGCAACATGTCTATCTGCAAAGATGATAATTGGCTTGTGATATGATCTTTCTAATAATCGGACGTTGCTCATTGGACGCTGGGAGTAGGTGCATGGTCGCAATGGAAGAGTTACAGGTGGTGAATGGCAAATATCATATCCAGGAGGTATATCGATAGGAGAAAAGGTGACGCTGCATGGATGTAGAAAGGACCCTGTGTGATCGAGACAATCAGATGTAGCATCCGCTGATATAAGCCCGGGTATTTATATACCTAAATCCGGGTGAATATAACGCACCAAAGAAGCATTTCGTGTGGTTAGCTGAGTTGTAGTTTATGATAATGAGCTTTAGATTAGGGGGGTAGGCAATGTCGGCAATCAATGAGGTCAATCCTCGTCTCATAACCCGGATACTCTCTATATGATATAAGGAATAACATATAGGAGTAATCACACGTCAGATAAAAGTCATATCATCCACGACTTTGTGGCTTTCATGATGGTTTAAGCCGAGCCGTTTCTGGCTTCTACTATCCAAACAAGGCTTTCTGATCCGAGGTACTGTTGAGTTCGGGATTGTGCAAAGTTTATCATCCACGGACTAACATCAGTAGTCGATTGTCTCGGCAAGATGGACCTGGGCCAATTGAAGCAATGATGGATGTATCTGAATGGGCTTGCGAGGTTGGGAGGTGGTTATTCGCTATCAGAGCCCCAAGTGTTAGAATTACAAGCAAGTACATATTATTACATGCTGTAAGGTCATGATGAAGTCTAATATCAAGTTGGCCATGTCGATACTATCGAACGGATGCGATGTAAAGATCATCATGAGAATACCTAAAGATTTTATGGTATTCTAGAACCTAACTTTGTAGTTTTAACACATATCTTGGGGCAATATATGTCATAGAAGTCTTTCCATCCCATCTAGTTTGAACCTTGTGGCTGCCTTTCTTGTAGGGTTAGTTGCAGGCTTGAATGAGAACCATAAATTGACATAGAGCACAGACTGACCCAACGCCCTTGGCAAGTATGATTCAGAGTTATGACCTACCCCAATTACCGGCCAATGAAGCATTTTAAGGTTGGCGGAATGGTAGCGAGAAATGAAGGCGGTTAAAATAGCAAGCCATCATGACTGCTGAGCGTATCTTATCCATAGATAGACGAAGGCAAGAAAGTCAAGGAAGTGGCCCATTTAAGTAATGGCCAACGACATGCTCCAAGAGTCTAGGACCCCTCATCTAGTCCAAACCCAGCGGCTATTTAGCCAAGGCCAAACTAATCGTCCATGACAACCCTCAAAAGAACATGGACAAAAAGAGGTCATCAAAATAAATCCCACGCGGGCGTTGCCGTTTAGACAAGGGTAGTATTGCAGGGGTGGCAAAGCTGACAATGTTGCGCTGCATGCGGGAGCGAATGAGACGCCTCTAGAGCTTATGTAGGTAACAAATGGCGTCTGTCATTGCGGATACTGCAGATGGCATCGCAAGTTTTGGGTCTATCATTGGCGGTGAGTGAAGCCCACGTTTGATGCAGCGCGAATGCAGGGCAGCGGGACGATGCCATGGCGACAGAGGTTTGGTTGCAGGTAAACAAAGATGATGCGCATCATGACAACAGTCCAAGAGAGTAGGAAGAGCCATGATGTTAAAAGAGAAGGTTGCCAATGATAGCCGGGTTGGATTGAGGCCTGATTAGAGACTAATAAGTACTGCGTTTGCAATTTGTTTTAGCTGCTTGAATCATTCATTTGTTTAATTTGGTCTTACTCTCTGCAATTATCCCTTTGTTCCTTGTCTGCTGGCTGATCACATTGGATCCTTATCCATACCCTAGGCCATCACATTGTTGCTCCTAGCACCTCAGACTTCCCCGGGTTTATCTTGCTCATCTCCCTGTCATCCCCTGCATCGTCCCTGGTTCCAAAGCCCCTCATGTTAGAGGCGCAGAGGCGGTGACAACGAACCAAACCTGAACCTGACGGAGTAACAAGAAAAGTGACGCCTTTACTGGCTGATGGGATAAGACGTAACGAAAGACATAAGTAGGAAGAAAAAGGGCGCTGGCTGCCCTCACTCTAGAGAGTAGGTTGCGTCTCTTGTCTTTGTCTCTGTCTGTCTCACTTAGGTCCATCTTGATCCCTTCATTTTTTACCCCCCTTGGGATCCATGATAATAGTGCCCCATCACTGCAAGCTGCATCACCAATACAAGTCTATCACTATCACTATCCTCTCTTTGTCAATAGCAGCAGCTGCAACAATAACTTAGCTCCTCTCCACTCTGAGCTCAGCCGACATTCTCCTGCATATCATATCTGGGCTGTCGTTTGTTTATATACACAGCTACTCAATCCCTTTCATCCTCCTTTCTTTTCTTTTCTTTTCTTTTAGAAACACACATCCATCCATACAGCATTCTTTTTTCTCTCCTCTCAATCTCTTTGCATCCCCACCATCTCCCCATTTTCAGTTGCCCACTGCGACACGGCTCAAGTCTCATTTCTTCCGTCATCAAATTTCTCCGGCTAGCCTTATTGGAGAAGACCCTTTATTCTCCCAGGGGAACCCCGAGTCCTTTTCAGCCAGTACCTAAGATTTCAGCGACAGACCACCGTCTCGTCAGGTACCGACTAACCGTGCTCAACCGCTAAAACGAACCCCGACGGGACCTGACGGGAGCTAAAAATTGTTAGCAACGGATGCCCAAAGCCAAGGCAAAAGCTCGTTGCTCCCCGAGAACAAAGGTTGCCCCCCTTTTTGCCAGATGCGGCGTGGGGTGTAAACAAATGAGACACGCCCACTTGCTTGCGAATCCCAGTACAGCGAAATAAGGGCCCCCAGCTGGGCCTCGCCGCCTCCCAAGATGCCTTCTGCAACTTCAACAACAACAACTACAACTACCATTCCCAGCAGGTCAAACACACCAAAGCTGCGCGCCAGGAGCTCGTCGCGTGTTCTACGAAGATCAAACAACGCTGTATCGACTCCTAATCTCAAATCCTCATACGCTTCACATTCCCGCGCCGCGCCGCCTCTGCCGCCTTTACCCCCTCTACCGCGCAAAGCTTCCCTGGCCCAGCTCACACAGGGCTCTCTCGCCAGTATACCCGATGTTTCTGAGAGCTACGCCGTTGATTCTGTCCTGAGCGACTCACAAAACATGATTCCCCCTACCACGCCGGCCCGTTCGCAGGCCGTTAATGTCGCGCTTGGTGACATTGTTGATGTTCCTGGTGGAATGCATGGCATCATTCGATTTGTTGGCCCCGTTCAGGGCAAGAAAGGTGTCTTTGCTGGCGTAGAGCTCGACTCAGAGTTTGCCAGCAGAGGGAAAAATGATGGCGATGTCGATGGGTAAGAGCATCAAGTTATCTTTCTATCAAGACTTGCGCAACTAACAACAAATTACAGTATATCATACTTTAACACAACAGTCCCCGGTGCTGGCATCTTCTTGCCTGCAGCCAAGGCTCTTGCTCGCCGCGAACCGATCCCGGCCTTCCCCATGACACCGAGCGCAGGCGGATTTGGTGGCCTCAGGGCTGGAAACCAAAACTCACTCAACTACACTCCTCCGACTCCCGGTCTCTCCAAGTTCAGTGCTTCCGTTGGACCTGGTGCCCGAGCTCCCAGTCCCCAAGGGAAGCGGGTACCTAGGACTTCTCTTCCTCGGTCTGAGTCCCCTGTTCGTCGCATGCAAATGACACCTGGACCGCGACCATCCATGACCACCCCAGTCAAGGCTCCATCGAGGTATGGAAGCCCAACGCAATCACGCTTCGCTCAGAGTGTTCGCGGCACATCTGGTGACCCAAGCAAAAGACCCCCGAGGTTGGATCGCAAACCAAGTCTTGGACCCCGAAGTGTTTCAGCCCTAGGCTCGATATCAGGACTGGATGATGATGCCACGCCTGTAGGCATTAAGCGCACTGGAACCAATGGCAGTGCCGGATCCGTCTCGTCGTTTAACATGAAGGTCCGACCTGCATCCCGTATCAATAATCTGAACGAGGAAGAGATTGAGCGTCTAAAAACTCAGATCGAAGACCGCGATAACCAGCTTAAGGAGCAATCAGCTACCCTGGCCGACATGGAGACCAGCTTGGTGGAGCTGCAAGGCCTCATGGAGCAGGCCGATATGCCAATGCCGCAGCGCATGAGCTGGGATAATAAGGATACGGCGCAGCTTCGCCAACTGCTGAGGGAGAAGAACGACAAGATCGCCATGCTCACCGCGGAGTTTGACGCTCACCGGGCAGACTTCCGGAGCACTATCGACACCCTGGAGCTGGCTAGTACTGAGACGGAACGCGTGTACGAGAAGCGGATAGAGGAACTCATGGGTGATGTTCGAGAACTTGAGTCAAGAAACCTAGACGTTGACTCAGTGGCAACCCAGCTTAAGCAACTGGAGGAGCTGGTCCAAGAACTAGAGGAAGGTTTGGAGGACGCTCGCCGTGGCGAAGCAGAGGCCCGAGGTGAAGTTGAGTTCCTTCGAGGAGAAGTCGAACGAACAAGGACGGAATTGCGCCGCGAACGTGAAAAGGCGACGACCCTCCCTGCAAATGGTGACAATACGGTATCCTCCAAGGAGCTTGAGCAGAAGGATGACGAGATTAGAGGTCTCAAAGCTATCATCCATTCCCTAAGCCGAGACTCCATTCCCGGAGAGCCCAAACCGCCTGCACCAAGACCTGGCTCGCTGATTGCGGAAGACGTTGTGGCGACCAAGATTGCGCGCGATAATCTCGAGCGACAAGTAGCCGAGCTTCAGTCTATTCTCGACAAGAAGAACAATCGCGAGGATGAGCTCGAGAAGGAGCTTGAATCGCTCCGTCAACCTGGTGGAGGAGCAGCCAACAGGTCCTCTTTCAGGGACTCTCGCGACACCGTTGTGATGACACAGGCAATGGAGAACCGACCTACTGAGACTCTCAAGCGAACCAGCACGGCTACCCACAAGAGAGTCAGCACTCTCGACACAATGCCCGAGAGCGACGACTACTCCAATTTCACTGAGACTAGTACCCTCTGGTGCGAGATTTGCGAGACTAACGGCCACGATATCCTGACCTGCACCAACATGTTTGGCCCTGACGGCAACAAGACCAACGGCGACTCCAAGACCCTCAAGAAGCCCAGCCACGACGAGCTCAAGCCTCATACTCCCACTGGCGATGATGCTCCTGCGCCTCTTACACCTTTCAGACTCAAGAACCCTGGTCCTCCCTCTCCCGCCGTCAAGATCCTGCCCAACCCCATGGAGTCAGGTCCTGTTGCTGGCAAGGAGAGTGGCATCATGGATCCCGAGAAGTGGTGCGCTCTGTGCGAGCGTGATGGTCATGACAGCGTCGACTGCCCCTTTGAGGATGCCTTTTAATGGCTGAATTTGCACATTTGTTTTCAAAATGCATAGCTTGTTGGAGATGGGAAAAGCGAGCATCACTGGCAGAGGACAACGAGATTATGCTTGGTGTAAACGGGCGTGATGAAAACCGCCCCATGCGTGTGTGCCTTCTTTTCATGTTTTGTTTCCAAGGCTGGGCCGGCAGTCAGGTTTTGACACCGGTCGTTTCGTTTGGCTAGGCATTCTTAGTGATACCATCCATACCCTTACTCTTGTTTTGTAACGCTTCATTCTTGGCCCACCCCTGGCCCTTCATAGCATTCTCTTCTTGTAATACTACGTGATACGACATTTCGACTAGACTGTCGATAGGATAGCGGTGTGTATTTAGGTGAACATGATATATCTCAAGACTTGCGCATGCCTACCGTGTCGCTATTCCTAGTACTATCGATAATATTAAACATCCACGCCTAGGATATCGTCTTCACCGTGAGTACCAGCGTCATATAATGGGCCAGGTAAGAGGGTCTCTATATGATGGAATGGCCGCGGTGGTTTTCGGAGATGAGTACAAGCAGCGTAAGGTGGCACTTGACGTGAAGGCTTCTTCTCTGCGAATAAGGATTAGGATAATATGATCATAAACTTGGGATACTAAACCTAGGATAAGTCTCACATATATCATCAAGTCTTAATCCAAACACATCCAAACTTTTATAGCTTGTCAAAAAATCTCGGATGATTGACTTACAAGTGAGCGAAGCTTGGTAGGTTGGCTTATATTAACACGGGGAGAAAGAAGGAGGCGACCTGGGTAGAACACGCGAGTAGATATCGAGGGAGAAATGAATGAGGGAAAGAAGAAGAAAAGATTTGAGAGCACGAAAGAACAGGTAAATAGTTCCTGAAGACCTAAGTTTAGGGTTCTAGAGGTTTCTGAACTTGGTTGCTCTAGACAAGCGGAACATGGCTCTATTTCACATATAGTTAATACCAAGGGGCAGGCGAACGCTCGCATTCAAAAAGGCATATCTCCTTTGACCCACTTGTTTTCGTCTGGAAGTGAATCACTGTCGCCTTTCTCTGGCCTATATCTCTCTCTGGCCGGCATCTTACTTCTTTCATCCCTCATCCAACTTCCATGTCTCCCCCTGAATGCCCTCGGGGATAGGCTGTTGCTGCTTCAAAGGAAGAAACATCTTTCTCTACCCTTTTGTGAATGGTGCATTATCTACACTCCGTTTCAGTTGAGCCTTTTGCACACAGTTTGCTGGTCTCTGGAGATCAAACTTCTGGTTGAAGTGTCTTTGAAGTGGTGGCCGCACTCAGGCCAATCTGACTCAGTATCTTCACTTGCGATAAGGTCGATACTCTGTTACTTATTTCGTTTCCCCTGCACCGTGCACACTATCCTTCTGGTAACACATCAATCTGCCGAGTCCCTGATTTCAACAGCATCGGTGCGCGATGTCTACTAAGGTGCCTGCCGCCATCGAACGCGTCCCTACACACATAATCCATATCATCGGATCTATGACAAGTGCAAAAGATGTCGAAAACCTTTCTCGAACTTGTTCAAAGCTTCGATCGAAACTGGGAAGACTAGTATGGTCTCATGTTCTTATCCATGGCAACGAGCACGACCTGATAAGCAAACTCAACATACTTGGGCCGGGAGTCGCGAAGAACCGTGAGAAACTTGGATTTGTCAGGTTCTTCATTTGCTTATCCTACTAGTGGCATGCATACTGATATGCGATTATAGGAAGGCGAGAATCCTCTTGACTCAGGAACGTCCCTTGGTCTCTCATGGTTGTGGTGATTATGAGTACGAAGCTGACTTCCCCATCTTCCTGGGACACCAGCACGGTGCACTGCCGAGTGCTATTATTCAAACTGTTGGTGCCATGAGCACCCTCAAATCCCTCATTCTCATACTCAGGGGAATGGCAGACTCACAGCGAAACGAGTTCCGGTTTTCCCTGAGACTATCTCCTGTACTGAAACTCGAGCATCTGAGATTAGATGCGGAAAAGGATCTCACGAACACCGTGCTCCGGCAATGCCTAGGAACCAGTCTCAAGGCCCTGCACCTTAGCAGAGGTGTCAAGTCATCCAGCTTCAAGCTCGCAGCCGGGAAATTCAAGGGACTCGAAATGCTTCGGCTCTCTTTGGACGGCAACATGGCAACTGAAATGCCAACTCGATCGATGAATGCCCAGGCGATCAAAGATATCGCGACAGCATTCCCACATCTCAAATGCTTGATCCTTTGCGAGGGACCAAGTAACCACCCCACTGGACAGCGCTACACCATTCGTACTCCTACGCAGAGACAAGCATTCGTACGTCCTCTCCCATTTCACTTATCGTGCACGGTGCATACTGACCATTCAATAGCAACGACAAGTGACAAAACTTGCAGATGCACTGCGAGAAAAGATGCCGGAATTGCAGCGTTTCGCCTGCACTTTGTGGCGGAAGCGTCTCGGGAACAACATTGCAATCGAGGCTGTAGGACCCAACGATAACCAGACTCTCACAGACCAGGATTGGGAGCCGTTTTTCACAGAACTGATGGGGAGGATCACTGACGGGCATCCTCTGATACAGGAGGTGTGCATTCTGACTGAACTACCTCGATTTTACCACTGGAACAGTGGGACTACTCGTCTGGTAATCCGTGGGAACAAGCGCAGTGCAGACTTCCCATTTGGACTTGAGATTTGAACTCTGAACCGTCTGCACGATGCACGATTGGATGCATGGAAATGGAAATGGAACAACCAGAGCGTGGGTGGCTATAACTACTAACTAAAATGGCGAAATGAAGGAGACATGCAGCCCTCAAGAAACTCAAGAGATAAATATTTTCAGTACTAAGGATTTTCTTTACCCAAGGTATAAAAATAAAGAGAGAATAT
>JABEXW010000175.1:0-36066 GCA_013266185.1 Fusarium sarcochroum
CTATATATATTAATAGTTCAAAGTCCCTATAAAGCTCAGCAAACTCCATCAAACGCATTTCAACTACTGAGCTATCCATCCATCCGATTGTATATGCTCTACAGGTTTCCATCTCGTGTCTTCGTTCAGAATCTCTTCAACCTCTTCGGAATCGACGCCACGATACTTGGTATGCCCAAACGCTCCCTCTTCCTCACAGTTTTGCCTTTTTCTCCTTGAAACTGTTGAGTAGAACCATGATCTCGACTGCTGGCCGCTTGAGACCCCGGGCTCGACACTGACGTTTGATCTCCAACACTTGACACCTGTGAGACACTGGCTTGATCGACAGCCGGAGTGCCATGGCTCACCGCTGCTCCATCGTCGGGAGAGGCTCCAGAAGCGCTGGTATCCTGAAACTCAGTTACAAAAGAGGCTGAGGTGTATGGGGACTGGGAAGAAAAATTGCTTGTGTCGGGCTGATGAGAGGTGTCGCTGTTCCCTTGTGGTACACTGCTAGAAGATTCGCCTTCAGATGATCCACTAACTGCCGAGGAACTCCAAGGTAGTGCTCGTTCCAGTGAACCAAAAATGACTGCACCGTTTTGATGACTGTCCAGATCCACCATGAAGTTAGAAACGAATGGGCGGAGCTTACTCGATACAAGTTTCTGGACGGCGTGATGAATTGGGTTTCGCGATGACTTCCCCTTTGGATCACATGAGCAGTTCCCATGGAACGGATTGGTCATATCTGGATTTGACCAGAGGATACCTGGAGCGACTGTAATAGGGTTGGTTGCCTGGTCTCCTATTCGATCTATAATCTCTCGGAGATCCGCGATGCTAACGCAGAGGAGATTTCGGTTCTTCGGAACTGAATTCCACGCGCTACAAGCCATCAGGCGATTGTTGGGTTGAGTCTCCGAGGCCCGTATTATGTCGCCAAACCCTTTGCCGAATAGTGTGATAGCGGGAATGGCCCTTGTAAAGTCCACCCAACCTAGCAAGGATATAGGAAGCTTTGCCCTCCTGAGGAAGAAAGGGTCTCGATCTGTCGCTATATCCGTGAAGTCCCAGCCCTCGAGATAATCTTTAATACGAGGTTTGGCGTTGATACCTTTGTAAGAGGCTTCGGAAGTGGCGTTGTGGTCAAAAAGTTTCTCCAGCGTTTCATATAGCTCCTCTACTCGATCCTTGATCGTTGTACTTGAGACCAAGGTTTTGGTAACAGTCTCGAGCTGGCCATTTGACGACAGCTTTGTTTCTTGAAAGGTGTAGTCGTCCTTGGAGTACAGTTCGAGTTTTTGGTTTGCGTGACTCAGGAGGACATCCAAGACAGACTCAATTGAACCAGGGTTCTGAGATTCTTGGAATTGATCTTCCTGGAACAGAAATTCTGACTTGAACTTGTCCGCTTTGGAATGTGCGAGCGATGCCCTCAAAAGGTGTAATAATGCCGCAGTGCCGTTGACTAACCACCCGCGCTCTTCTACGACGTCCCAGAGAGTGACATATTTCTGGTCTAGCCACTGCAGCTTGGCTTTATAGGAGCCACGCGTGATTCTCACATGGCAATCTTTGCGGCCAATGGCAAATTGACAGCCCCCTGTCACAAGTTGACCGATGGACAATGAGACTTTCTCCAAGGCAAATTCGCGCCCAGGCCGCTCAAGTTGTGAAGTCTTGATGGCATAGTTCATATCTGGCGCACCTAATGAAGTATTAGCAACATGGTCACACGGTAACTGTTTTCACAATAAATACCGGCAAAGAACCTAGCTTGCGAACACCAGCCAACAACATGGCGCCCTGCTGTCAGATCACGAAGATCGAGACCGGTGTGTTTCATGCCATCTAGGTCTGGGTATGGAAGACGACTTCCATCTTCACTATAATAGAGATGCCACAAGATCATATCATCCAGCTTCTCGA
This sequence comes from Fusarium sarcochroum, assembly GCA_013266185.1. Classification (NCBI taxonomy): domain Eukaryota; kingdom Fungi; phylum Ascomycota; class Sordariomycetes; order Hypocreales; family Nectriaceae; genus Fusarium; species Fusarium sarcochroum. The sequence goes on from JABEXW010000175.1 coordinate 1,915, forward strand.
CAGGAACCAAGGCAGTTGAAAATCCTTTGAGAAAGTGATGTCCCATATACTTGTGTGTTCGGGGAGACATCGTCAAGCCTGACATAATATTTAGGGGAGCCTCGAGACCTGAGTCGTGTCGCTTTCTTCGGGGAATTGGATAGCCGGCGACTATGACTGGGTTTTGGAAGATCGCGTGCCAGCAACGTCCATTTTGAGGGTCTTGCGGCGTTAAAGACACTGGAGTAACATGATACTCGAAATCGCAGCGCAGTGAGCCTCTTACTGGTCGAGAGATCAGGATTTGAGGGCGGCATATTGCTAGGCCTGACATTAAGCATGACGGACGAAGAGCCGCTCCAAGCCAGCCAAGCAACTCGCAGACGGCAGCAATAGAGTCGACATTTCCTTCGACCTGCGCCTCAAGCTTGGAGTTAACAAATTGACACCTGATAATTGTCTGATCTTCAAGTTCACCTATGTCGAGTTAGTATTCCTACTCACCATTTAATCCATGCATCAACATACCATAAACCTCATTATTGGTAACTAAAGCGGCCTTTAGGAGCTCCAGTAGAGTGCCGCCAATGGTTGGCCAAGTCTGTAGTAGATATTCTGCGCAGGGAAGAACTTGCGCATCCGTAATGGAACCAGTGAGAGTGAGACTTTCACCCAGAAGCCGTCCTAGATCAGAACTGCGTCCAAACTGCTCCCGTAAGAATGCTGTTGGATCCCAGGACGAAGAAAGGGTCATTTTATAGCATTTCGACACTACCCAACTACTAATTGGCCCGCATCGCTCCAGAGATTCAGGCACCACGCGCTGGATGTGACTGCACATATCGTGACATTCGACAGGTGCTAGTGTCAGTGTCTTTAGAAGGGCGGCCATCAGCCATTTATATGCGACAGAGTTGCCGATTTCAAACTCTTTAGCCCCAAGATCTCGAAGCCATTGATCAATGTCGATTTTGGCAACGGCTTGCTTTTGGCTCTCAGGCAGGAGTTCCTGATCCCGGATGTCTTTGACAGCTTTATAAAAGCGACTTTCGATCTCCCTACAATTAGTCAGTTCTACCTGGTCATATATTGCAAGAAAATTACGATAACTGACCACCCGTGAACTGTAATAAAGTTTCTCATCTCCACATGTGGTATTATTGAGCTGGGAGAATGTAATCGGAGAAAAAAGATCTGTAACAAAGACGGTAAGGCTTCTTCCAGAGATTTGAGAGAATCTGCGGTAGAGTTCCTTGGGTGTGTGCCATCGAAAAAAGGCTCGTCAACCTCGGGGTATGGTATCTGACCACATCCTGGGAAATCTGATATAGGTGGATACACAGGCGTAAGAGCAGCGTTGAAGCCAAGAGAGTACTCGCTGTTTAGGCCGTACGGATTCTCCTTTCTGTCCCCGTTTAGGGTCATAAAATCTGGAACGGAATCCGAAATAGGCACCAAATCCTCTTCTGTCATCGTAGAAGGGTTTGACCCGTAGGCGGAGTCCCAGGAAATAGAGGCATCTTTGTCTCGGGATGACGTTTGTGGACTGTGATACGAATAGTCCGAAAGATGATTATCAGATTCGAACATAAATGGATTGATGGGTTCAGGTTCAAATGGGGGAATGAATGCCGGCATATTGTGAAACGGAAGGTAAAGGGCTATGTTTTTCTCCTCCATCGTGAACACAGACGAAGAATCAGGTCGAGTCATGCCAAACTCTTCTTCGGCCCTATCAAAGCTTGGGAAGATTGTTTCACGAATCTGTCTCCAACTTCGCTGTGCCGTCGCCTCTTTAGATCCAATTTCGTTGAGTCGGGTCGGAACTGCCGTCTGTCTCCATCCCCATGATTGGAAGCGGGCATACTGGTCCTCGCTCATGATATAACATCTGTCCCTACGTTCTTTATTCTCCTGTGAAGGTGTTCCAGCGCAGAATGTTGCATGGTCCGCCTTGTTCACATCAAGGAGTTTCAAATTCGAAGAACTGTTGAATTTGTGTAAACAGTTCTTGCACCAGAAGAGAGGAGAATGAATTCTCTTCAAGTGGTCACTTGCAGATGCCATTAGCGATTTTGTCAGTCAGAAGTATTCATCAAGGGAACGAACTTGTGCTTTTCAATATCAGGGAATCGCTTATCACAAAATTGAGGGAACTTGTCCCCGACAACGCATAGAAGCGGATCCTCTCGTGTCGCATTAGCTTTGCCGCCAGTGTTGGCGGGCATCTTGACTGTCGAGTAGATCTTGGCGTTGCTTTATGTCGTGTTGTTAATCAAGCCTCGATCAGGCCGTCAGCAATGAATTCAAGGTCTGTACGAGGTATGCACGCAAATAGCCTTTGGTCAAATTGTATGACCTTAATGTTATCAGACAGAATAGACTTCGATTTGTTACGGCACGGACTGGTTGCAGGCGAATTGATGGGATAAATGTTGCGGAGCTGATGATAGCGACTAAATGTCAGTTGGGATCTGATCCGGCGGTGTGCCCTTGAGGTTTCTTGAAGAATATGGCACAAGGGCAAACACTCACCCAGGTATCTCACAGCCTGGTTCGACTGGATTTGCTGTACAAACTGCTCGACTGCTAAAATGGCGCCGAAAAGTGAATCTTTGTGAAAGCACGGTTATCTAGAACTTTAAAGTCGTTCAGTGTTGAGCAAGAGATGGAGGAGAAAAGATGGAGGAGAAAAGATGGACGAGTTCAAGAACAAGATTGAGAAAGCCTCTGGAAGTGAGGCTGTGTATATACCCGATGATAACGCTTCTTATGTCGACCCCTCACTTGTAATTTACAGACCAATCCAGCCAATCTTCAGGTTTATTTCTTGGCGATTTGGCGCTGCCAATGTGCAAGAGTGTGAGGCTGTGCTCCCCAATAGATTCATGCATCTGTCAACACACCATCACGCTGCCAAAACAATGCCAAACCATGTAGATATGAAAACGGGGACCATGGGATCCCAAATAGCCGCCATGGTGTGGGTGGTCAGCCTACATGATGCAGGTTGACCACAAGGCTCTGCGTACTTGGCAGTCCAGCCCGAAACCAGCTTCCCATTTTCCATTTTACATCTTCCACTCTTCACTCAACTCGATACAGATCTTCCTTTCAATTCCTAGTTAAGACTCACCGAAAGCGTACCAAGAGGTCCTCAAGATGGCGGACCCATACAGAAAACTGCACACCTCTATTTGTTGCCGTCATCGCAGGATCATTACAAGTAGCTGAGTATCTTATCAATCACGGTGCTCGACTCGACGTTGCATATGCGATGTCCACGACGCTACTTGGGATGGCTTGCTTGGGTGACAAGTGGAAAACGATCAAATTACTCCTCGAGGCTGGCCATCCATGCGATAAACTAGACATCTGGTGAAGAAATCTACTGACTATTATGACCAGTTCCGGAGGACAGTCTAGTGATGGAGTCGACATGGTGACTTTCCACCACTTGATTGACAGTGGAAACGACCTTTCACTACACGATGTCGCTGGTGTTTCGGCTCTTCATCAAGCCATCTCGTTTTCCTCTCCTGCGTACCTGCTGTTATTGTTGAACAGGAGCCCCCATTTGCTGCAATTTGATAAGATAACTAAATGGTCTCCCTACTGACCAATATTCTCCAGTTCGGTCCTTTTATGTCAAGGTTCCGAGCCATGGTTAGCTGGGGTCGGGGACTAGACTCGCTCTCTTGGCAAGCGCTAAATGACATTTCCGAGAACATCGGCTTACAATGGTCTGCTTTGTGGGACTGCCGATGGCCCGAGTTTGTGGCCGGATCTCTCGATATATACTTGGCAATTCCCATTATTATATGTCAGATGGTATAAAGAGTTTGGAGGTCTTGTTGGAAATACATTCTACACTCAATCTTCAACATGAGTGACAAAGACAAAGACAGCGCTCCTTGTCCAGACTTGGAGCCACAACGGAACCCACCGACATCCGAAAATGCACCAGATGGAGGATATGGATGGGTTGTTACGACATCAGTGGCCATTGTCAACGGTCATTCCTGGGGAATCAATGCGGCTTACTCGGTTTTCCTCGCCCATTTTCTCAAAGAGGGCACATTCGCCGGTGCAACTGCACTCATGTATGCTGCCGCTGGATCTCTCAGCGTAGGCGTCATGATGATTATCTCACCGATTGCAACCATCATGGCAAGGGAACTAGGAACGAGACCGACGATGCTCACAGGTGCTGTCGTCCAGTCGATTAGTCTCGTTTGCGCAAGCTTGTCGACCAAGATTTGGCACCTCTTTCTCTCGCAAGGAGTGCTCTTTGGAATTGGAATGGGTTTGCTCTTCTTGCCTTCGTACGGCATCATCTCGCAATGGTTTACCAAGCGACGTGCCCTGGCCAACGGAATTGCCATTGCAGGCGCTGGTCTCGGGGGTCTGGCCTACTCACTCGCCACCGGAGCTATCATACGTAACATGGGCTTGGACTTGGCTTATCGAATACTAGCCATTGTTTCCGCCGTGGCAAATATCACCTGTACCCTTCTGATCAAGACCCGGTACGGAGCACAAGCCACAAGACTGGCTTTCGATACCAGTCTTCTCTTTAAGCCTGAATATCTTCTCATCTTGGGCTACGGTGCCTTTAGCATGCTCGGTTACTTCGTCCTCATCTTTACGCTCGCGAACTATGCGAATGTCATTGGACTGAACTCTTCACAAGCCTCCATGATCCCAGCATTTTTCATGCTTGGTCAAGCTATCGGTCGACCAATCGTCGGATGGCTGAGCGACAGGTTCGGCCGCATCAACCTCACTTTCATCATGTCCTTTACAACTGGCATCCTCATTTTGGCCCTCTGGATCAATGCCAATTCCTTTGGCGTGCTTCTCACATTTGCCCTTGTCGTGGGGCTATCAGCTGGTGTCTTCTGGGTCAACATATCTCCAATCCTTGTGGAGGTTATGGGGCTTACGAACCTAGCATCGGGATTGAGTTGTCTTTGGGTCGCAATGGCTGCTCCATCGACGTTGAGCGCGCCTATAGCTTTGGAGATATACACTGGAACGGGGAGTTATCTTGGAGCACAGCTGTTTACTGGCTTCATGTACATCGCATCGGCTGTTTGTGTATTTGTCTTACGGATGTGGCAGATCAATCGCCGCATCAGAGACAAAGTAGACAGTAGTGCCATTTCCGGACTGACAGACAATAATGAGGAGGAGCACGGGGAGCGGCAAGGATGGACGCTAAAGTGTCTGAGATGGGAGACCGTATAACGCAACAATGGGGTTAATTGAGGTATACCCTTGCAAATAATTCCTAGGGCAATACACGTAATCGTAAATATCTACATAGAATAGTTGAAGCTGTTGGTATCCTGAAAGTCGTTGAAGTTTGGCGTAGGCTGCTCAAGTCCGAGATACCCCATATCTAGGAACGTGGCAGCATCTGGCAAACCTGAATCAACAGTCTTGAACCAGTCATCTGAGAACATTCCGGAGTCGATAGTCTCGCGAACGGTCTGCACGTCTGATGCGGTTGTTAAAACCTCGACTTGACACGCGAAAAAGCGAGCAAGGTCTAAATATAGATGTCCGGCTGATGACGATGGAAGGAGCTGCACTACACGATCGAGAAACTGTGGAATTGCAAGCACCTTTTCCACGGCCGGCAAAGTTTCTTCAGATGTCAAACCTCCTCTCTTGATAGCCTGTGACTTGGTCAGGGAGCACAGAAAATGGTTCAACGATACGTGGACGTACCCGTAGGATTTCAGTAATGGCGTGGCAAATCATAATGTACTGGTTGTTTTGAAAGCCCAGTAAGAGCTCAGTCATAGTCCGGTCTGTAAGAACAAGGTCCAAAGCACGGCTGGCAACCTCGATAGTCTTTCGCACAACCGCCAAAACCGCGGTCGATACGATGCTGTCGTCAGCAGCGGTCATGTCCTTAAGAGCTTGAGCGTTCAAGACCAGAAGGCTGTGATCCATGTAAAAGGCTAGAATTGGCAAACACCTCGCAGACGGCAGATCATCCGGTGCACATCGATCATTTCGTATTCGGGTCAGAGTATCGTAGGCCTCTTTGTGCCACTCCAAGATTGCCTTTGGTGTCGACTGAATCTGTCTCCGTTTCTCCATGGCTTGAATCTGTTGGGGATCATTTGTGTTAGTCAGGTCCGAGTCTTCGAAAGGACGACTTGCTAGTAACCCTCTGATTTCTACCATTCCGCTGATCATACGATCTGTGGGTTCTGTCATTGATCTTTTCCACCAGTCTGACGCACAACGAGGCATTTCCCTCCAGCCAACACCCTGCGAACGTCCTGTGACAATGCCAAAGCCCTTGTCTGCGATAAATGTGTAAAACCATGTCCTCTCATAGTTGCGAAGACACCGATCCTTGAACTCTGATGATGTATTTTGAGACTCTGCGTTGACGTACTCGCTCACGATTTCTGGTCTGTTGATCCCTATCTCTCTGGCTAGCTGAACAGCCTGTTGTGCATCAGTACCCAAACTTCAAGTAGACTGGCTTTTACTCACATGGCTCACGAATAACCAGTATGGATCATCTGCTTGTCTTGAACTGATAGGAGCCCAGTACTGCATGTTGATAATAGCTTGAATAGTTGCGAGGGACTTAACGGCGGCGGCAATAGACCACCTAAGGTTGCCATCGGCTAGCGATAGTAGGACAGGGTAAATGACTCGATCGCGAGGGCGTACTGAAACGGCACAACCGAGAGCACAGATAACGGAAAACAAGGTGAAGGAGGTCGAATACACATATTCGGGTGTATGGAATGTAGGGTCCATGAGACCGATTACGGGGTTGCGAAGCTGGAAAAAGCTAGTAAATGTCAGCAGACACTCGTTCTGGGGATTTAGTAAAGAGGACTCACAGTTGGAAGTATAGTGACGCATCATTATTGTCAATTAACCGAGAGGCGATAGGGTCACAAGTGCCTCTCTCCAACTTGAATGAAGAGCCCACTGATTGAGCAGCTAATATCTCCCAGTCTTTCTTCTGAGCTCTATGTGAGGCTACTAGAGATTAACCACAAATTCTAGAAGGTGAGGTCATTACTAATTAACTTACCAAAATACTTGCTGAGTCTCTCCTTGATTGGTGCCATGGCGGCTATCCGTCCAGGATGGAGAGAAGCCTGAGAGCCGAGTTTCTCGCATCTTGGTTCTGTGTTGGCTGCGATGGCAGCTGTGACGATATGGAGGGGCGAGACCAGAGTCTCAGCTTCCTGGCTTCCATCTTGAGTGGGTGAGTTCCGCTGAGTAGGCAAGCTGGAGGAACCGCAATTTGTGCTGCGGCTATGATCGAAAGGTGAATTGGAAGCCTGCCCCTGGCTCCACGGGATTCTCCTCGGAGATATGGCTGTATTCGGACTTGGAAGGTTGGAATCCATGAGTGCAGCAACGACCTCCTCGCGACGACCACTCTCTTCTATTCGAGTGAGAAGTTTGTCGACTGTGTCAGGTTTGCTTTGAAGGGTCAGGATCGCTTCGTTTCGTATGAGAAGCTGTCAATTGACTGGCTTACTTGGTACTTCCATGTTTGCGGCCACGATTGGAGCGAACTGGATATCGACAGTTACGATTGTGGGAAGAACAGCGCGAACTAGAAAATACGATTTCATTCAGTCAGCAATGATCTGAGTCGATGTGAGTTGAAATGATTCGGGTCCAGCAAAGACTCACCAGGGATCCTGTCTATCACATTTTTGCCTTGACGAACGACAATTGAAACAGGCAGTATGACGCTGTTGATTTCCCGCGGTGGGAATTTCCATGCTCGTCTGTCGCTGTATCGCGGATTAGACTTGACTTTGATCAGCGAAGCCGAAGGTCTCGGGAAACAAATCGCTCTTTTGATCTAGTCACCGAATTATCATAGTCACGTGACCTGGCTTCGGAATCAAGCCCGTGTAACGGGAGGGAATCAGTATCCCACAGTATCACGTCAATTTGTGTCTGATAGAGCTATGGGTATATCGCGGAGGAGGAATCGTGAACCTTTCCACCAGTGATTGAGCTGAATAACACCCAGCTGGGAGCACTTGACGGATTGGCAAAGTCACAGTCACCACTCGGAAAATACTGTTGAGCGGAAATCTTCAAGAAGTGAACCTAATCCTATCTTGAGAGGATCTTATCAATCTTAAATAGTTCCCATATTGGCAAACATGTACAATGATTCCAGACTGTCTAGACCTTGGCTCAACTCAAAACTGTGACACCAACGCTCTGCAAGGAAATTGTATGCTGTAACGCTCATAATATAGCCCATTGATCAAAAATGCCCATCATAACGCCCAGAAAACTCCCAAAAGAAGCCCCTTCGTTGAGTCCATCCCAATTCCGTCATAGGTACCCATAACCTCCTCCTGGCGATGACCCATACCCTCCCGCAGGTGCTAGTCCTCCACCATGTGATGTTCCAGAAACACCGCCATAGACGCCCCCATTAACTCCTCCATTCGCGCCTCCACTGACACCTGAGTAAACGCCTCCATTCACACCACCGTACAAGCCGCCGCCGCCGCCATGTGGTCCGCCAACACCTAGTGATCCATTCCCAGAGCTATAACCCTGGCCGTATCCTCCGTTGTCTTTATCTGAAGATGACCTTCGGCTGCCATCGCTTGCAAATTTGCTTCCTTGGAGTCGCGAAGTAGCCTCTGGAGTTCTTCGCCCCAAATGTGCTGGTCGGGCTGGTGGTAGGTCGTTTTTGTCGTCATCTTTGGAGAATAGGTTAAATAAGCACATGGTGGCTTTTATGTAGAGATGTATGTGTGTGCTTGAAACACGCGCTGACAAGATAGGAACGCGAATGAACAGTCCCGTAGAGAAGGTGGTAAAAATGTCGCGTTTTTTTAAGTTAGGATTTTAGGTTGACCGGAGTCTTTAAAACGCGCCTGGCAATATTTAAAAATAAGGTTTTCAATCTCTCGACACGCGTCTGCTCAAAAGACCGGGTCTAAGGGGCTATGTCGATCTTCCAAGGGCCTATGAGAAGCCTTGGCTGAGTGTCTGCGCCCCATCTGTTGGTCCCTGATTTCGTATCCATGGTGTGGAGGCCTGCGAGCACAGCCTTATAACCCCTGTTTTTCATTGCTGAAAGCTTGGTCACGCGGCTCATTAGGCGTTTTTCGAGGCGGAGAATCTTTGATACGAGATCCTACGCTATGATCATCCTTATCTTTTCATGTCTATGATAGGTTAAATGTTGTGGTTTACCATCTTGCAGCTTATTTGCCAGCCGCGATTGATTGGTTGCGATTTAAGCTTAAATTAGCGTTTTCGCATATGCAGCTTGCCCTCGAGTAGATGGGAGGCATGTGAAGACGATTGGGAAAACATATAACGACAGGAAACTATTGACTTGTTCTGTTCTATCATTTAATGCCGATGGCGGCGACGCCGGTGGCTGAAGAAACAAGGTGCCCCGTGCGTTATCTTGGTACACTTGTTGATGGTGGAGTTGTGTTGATGCTGAGGTGGAATAGCTACTGAAACGCGTCGACGGCCTTCAACTTATACAGATATGTTGATCCAGTTCACAACAAAGTAGCTTCTAATATATATGTAGAGACGCATTTGATGAATCTTGGGGTAACTCTTTTCAGGTATAACTTGCAGCCAATGGAAACTTTAATCAACTTATGATAATCATTTGATGATACGTCTTCTAGACTTGCCATAATATTGAACAAGGCGTCCGACTGTCTAGCGTAAGTATGTAGCTACCTAGTCTTGCACACCAAGCACTGCCTTCATCTTCGGGCTCCCAAACCGTTTCGCATACTCGCATGCACTCCCATACGCGCCTTTTAGGTGAGGATCGGCACCCTGGCTCAGCAACCACTTGACTCTTTCAGGAGCGCAGAGCATAACAGCCTGCACAATGGGATATTTCGCAGTCATATGGGGGCTTTGCAGTCCTTGGTTCACATCTGCGCCGTTCTCTACAAGTAGCGCCATGATGGGAATCTGGGCTTTGTCGAATGGCTTGCTTTGTGTGACTGTCGTACCGAACTCATTCACACCGGGCGGGCAATTAGAGACCGCAGCGTATAGAGGCGCCCCATTTCGAACTTTGGCACCAGCCCTCAGGAGCTTCTGCACTGCACTAAGGCTACCCTTTGAGGCTGCTACCTCAAGCGCTTGGCATGAATTTGTATTTGATCCGCCATGTCGACTGACTTTCTGTATGCCGAGGTTGGGGTCTGTATCATGAACGAGAAACCAATCGAGGAGCACGTCGTTTGTGACGATGCTGGCGAAGGAGAGCTGATGGGGTTGATGGTAGAGGTGATGTAATCCCGGCGGGCAGATTGAGAGGAGGGAAACTTAGGTTGCGAATCTGCTTGCCTATTGAAGAGGTTCATGTTTGGACCTGTGATGGGAATGTTGTTGTGAGATGTGCCCATTGGCAAGCCGGCGGGAGGTGCGGTCGCTGCATTCATGGCGGTTCGCCGTCTAATTGGCAGATTCATCTGGTGATTTATCTGAGGTGCCATTCGCTGGCCCATCTGGTTTCCAATCTGGTTCCCATTTTGCTGTTGAGCCTTCGGCGGCTGGCGTTCCCTCAAGACCCGTATGTCCGTTGATCCTGGTTGCTCTTCCAACCTGTCGTGCTGCAATCTGAGTCGCCTTTGAGCTAGTTCTTCTTCTGACACCCTCATATCTCTCAGTGTGCCTTGCTCGTTATTTGGTTTGTTCTAGTACACTTGATAGTGTGCGGCTGTGGGTTCCTCTATTGGGTTCGTGCTCAAACAAATGACTTCTGGTTCAGCTGACGTAATGGAGAGCGTGAGGCGAAAAACGACAAGAAATCTCGGTGGTTAACATTGCAGAAAGAGAGCATTTTATACCTCGAGGGAAGGGGGGAATGATGCAAGGTGTTCATTTAGAATAAGCTTTGTTGAGGCAAACACGCGTTGCATGATTTTATAAAGTCTGATAAAAAGGTTATTGGGATCTAGTGTGAAGTATAACGCCTTATTAAGTTCATAAGAAATATTGATGCTGTTCCTTGGGTAACCCTGATGTCGGTTTATAGAGAATCTTACATTGAAAACCCCCAAGCGAAAGCTTATTGTTTGCATGATAAGGTTGACTACTGCCTGAAACGCGGCTTATTATGCTTTTAAGTTGAGAGGAGAAGGACTAGGCTTTGGGTGTCAGGTCTGCATGGTACCTGTATTTAAAGACTATGTTTCTTAGGTGCGTGACCGTAAAGCTTTAAGTCAGAGTATCTCAAGGAAAAGCTACTACTTGTATGATAAGGCTAATTATTGTCTAAAGTTAAGCACAGCTGCACTATGAGAAAAAGACTCCATTAGGATATACAGACATCGTATATAATTAAATAAGAAAAACTCCCTCATGAATCGCGCGACCTCGAGGTATCTTAAGGATGTTTTGAAATAGCGTAAATAGAGCATAAAACAAAGCATAAGCTAACACGGGCCTGCAGAGGATCTTAATAAGAAACAAATTATTTAAGAACAACCAATCAAGCCGGGCGTTGCTAGCTCCTTAATTAGCCACATATGTATTTCTAGCCCCCAATCATAAGCTCTTGCAGATAACGGAGGTTGTCTACTTTTCTGCTCAGTGAGGGATCACCACCCTCCACCATCAAGTGGCACCATTGAAGCCCTGCAAAAAATGTCCTACGCTAGGCTCGTTGTGAAACCTTTCTGCAGCCACAGCTTCATTTCTGCCTTGTGGACTAGCAGCCTGGTTGTCTCATGCTCGTGATGATGGGTTATGCTTTTGTTAAAAGGCTCGAATGCCCCGCTCGTTGCCAACTGTTTTCCTACTCCGAGATGGTGCAACATCACGGCATCGGGCTCACGTAGCCGAATCTGGATATATCACTATAAGGATATCATGCTCAATTCTTGACGCAATGTCAGGATTACTTTTTCTATTTTCTCAGGTTGAGACCGTGTTTAGTCGCCCAACACCTGGTACCACATACCCATCCACATCTCGTCGAGCACAAGAAGACCAGGACACATTCTCTCCGTCCTGGGTTCCAGAACCCAATACTCGTGGCACCTACCGAATAATATATAGCTGCCTCTTGACACTGACGCTTTGTGTCTATACCGCGCTCCACCTAAACGTACCAAGGCGGGGAGAAACTGGGCTTGGGCTGTTTTGGGGCAAGACAAAATGGGTCATCGTTGCTATACTCGCCCCCGAACTGGTCCTCTACTCTGCATACGTACAGTGGATTATCGCGAGGGACTTGTGCAAAGCGATGAACAACCAATCTGAAAGGGGCCGCTCAAGGGGATATAACCTCGCAGGAAACTCTTCCAAGAAAAAGGTAAGTGTGGATTTGCCCTATGTATATAAGTATCATTTTGACCCTATTCTTATCAGAAAAACTTCACCCGACGGTTCAGCCTCTTATACTGCTATTACGTGGTCATGGGTGGCATAGTCCTAGACGTCAGCAGCTTACACGATGACTATACCTTACTCACGCTCACCCCGGAAGGCTTGCTTTACCTTGCAGGAAAAAGACACTTTATCGATGTACCTGATCTTACAATAAAGGATAAAAGCAGGCCAGATGCCTTCGCCAAGATCGTCGTTGTCTTTCAGGTCGTTTGGATGGTCCTCGAAAACTGCACTAGGCTTGACGTGGGCCTACCAGTTACTATCATTGAAGGACATACGTTGATTCACGTGGTCACGGCGGTAGCCATGTACATCCTATGGTTCAAGAAGCCTCTCAACGTTTACGATCCGACAGTGATCAAACCCGTTGCGTTCAAAGAACATGCCGCATTAATGTTGATGCGTTGCACCAGGCTTGGAGGCAAGGCCTCTGCATCAATGGAGAGACAACCGCGCCTTCGAAAAGATCTGTCTATCCTTGATCGGATTGCAATTGCTTTATTGAAAATCATTGGACTTCGAGAGTTAGCTCAAGATCTTGAGGACAAGTGCTTCAAACTCAAACGATTGACATTACGACGTAGCGATACTAGCGAGAGCGCCTACTTGATAAACTATTTGGCTACGACCAAAGAAGTGAAGACGGAAGAAGAGAAGAAGGTTCTTCAACGTCGGGGTCAAAATTCTCCATCTACATCGTCACCTGTCGTTACACTGCCCGAGAACAGTTACCGAGGCCCCGAAGCTCCCAGAACAACGCCCGATGATATCGCTGGTCCTCAGATACACAGCAGCCAGGTATACGACCCGTCGCTGAAAGATACAACACCCTGCAAGTATATTCACGCAGTAGAGGGGCAGAAATCTATTGGTTTTATTAGAGCTGGCCAGCACCTTACATGCGGCATTGGCCCGGTGTCTTTTAAAGATAGCGCAGTCGCCATTGAACTTTCTGCAAAGACAGTTCGAAGATGGGAACAAGCTGCAACTATCATCAAAGATACGCACGTAGGCATTGATGAGGCAGCCTTCTACTTCGTGGACGGACAACTGAGTAATCTCCCTCTACCGGGCGGCCAAGGCATCAGGTCTCTCAATACCAAAGACATTCTCATTTTAGTTCTTGTATTCTTTGTTCTATGTGCCGGATATGGAAGCGTTCACTGTCTAGCCTGGAATGCAGACTTTGCAACCCAATCAGAGAAGAACTTGTGGCGGATTGCTTGTGTGGACCTTGTTATGGCGGGTGTTTTGTATTTTATCCTTTTTGCTTTCTTTCTGGCTGCCCAGGACAACGGTGCCCATGCAGTCGCGCACTTGGTTATCATTTTTTTAGGCCTAGGACACTTTGTAATTTATGTTGGCGCGCGGATCTTTCTGGTTGTTGAGGCTTTCATGAGCGTAAGGCATCTCCCCGCGGAGGCGTACGAAACAGTGGGCTGGGTATCGTGGATACCGCATATCTGAGAACACTGCAGATTATTCATTAAGAAATTTCACTGAGTGATTCAGGCGGGTGCATAAATTGCGAGACCAGGTTGCGAAAAACGGCTCAAAGGTATATCAGAATTACAGTGCCAAGTCTCATTAATTAGCCTCATATGCAGAACATGGAGGTTTTCAAGACAATTACCATAGAAGTGAACTCCAACGCTTTCCCATTAGTACATGCTCATCTCATCAAACAGTCCGTATATCGCGTGTCAAATGCCACCTCAACCTTGCACTATCAAAGTAGCCAGTCCAGCCATAGCTAGGGCACCAAGCACGCGAACAACACTTGAACCAGCCCCGGAAGTTTCCTGTGGTGTTGCCGCACTGCTTGTACTCTCAGTCGCAGTAGCCTCACTGCCCGAAGCATCAATCTCGCTACTTGTGGCTTCGGCACTGGCCGAGTCTTTAGTGGCTGTGGCCTCAGCAGCGGATTTGAGCAGGTCCTGGCCGGCGGTAATGACGATTGGCAGGGAAGAGAAGGATAATTCAAGATACTGTTTAATGCTCTTGATACCAGTAGCAGAATCTGTCATGCTTTCTTCGCCCCCATATCCCATCGTGGTAGTACACTCTTGAAGAATGCCGCTGCTTACAAGACATTCAATTGAGGAGGTGACAGGACCAGAATCTTTAAAATCCGCAGCCAACATCCAATGGAAGGTGCCAGTTGAAGCAGCGCCTGCTGGAACAGTCTTGCTGGCCCATGGTCCGACAACAAGAGTGTTGTTCCAATCGGAGGGTTTGCATTTGTCTCCTGGGCAGACGAGTTGAAACGTCGTGGCGGTGGGGTCGGCGCCTATAACTGTAGCTGTTGGCGTCTTGACTTGGTAGACCTCAAAGGGTGGAATGAGAACGGATGTGACGAGGTCTACAGACATGGTGACTTATATCGCAGGGATGAACGAGTGACGTGGGTGGAATGATCAGCGATTAAAGTTTAAAGAGTGGGAGTGGAAATAATGGGATGGAGAGACGTTTAAAGAGAACAAAGGGGTCAGGTCATTCGGTGATTTCTTAGATAGGCAGCTCGGCTCTAACTGTTTTCTGTTGGTCTAGATCGCGCCAAGAGGAAATAATTAATCGCTTAGCAGGTAATTTCGGGTTTGTGGTTAAAGCCGGATAATTGTATTGTGAGTCTGTGACTAGCCTTGGCTTGAGAAAACAACCGGAGAAGTCTATGCTATAACTTTTACTCAACTTATGATAATTCTAGGATCAATATAGTCTAAACTCTGAGGGGTTTATGATAACTTTAGGATATTGAAACCAATTCAGTCATCTCATTCAACACTTGGCAGCCTCAAACGTCAGGCTGCCTGTTGTTGGTTGCACAACATCAATCAACCAACAATTTTAAAGAATATGATTAAAAAGCACACGTTGCTGAGCACCGCGAATCACAGTTTCACAATGTCTCAGCCATGTTATTAAAGACATTTTCCGCCATCTTGACGCAGATTTTCTCTCTTCTCTTCTTTCCATCACCACCATCATCAGCATGGCGACCATACCATCCGAGTCTCACTCGAGGCTTGATCACCTCCCTATGGAAGTGATCGCGCGAATTTTCGAATTCTCTCATGTCTAAACTCATTTCTATCTCGCGCGCACTTGTCGTCGACTTTTGCAATGCGCACAGCCCACCCTCAAGCGACACCAGATCGCCCACCGCGAGAACAGCCTCGTTTCGGACCTCGAACCCTTGACAATCCCTAAACTCCTACAAAAAGTTGTGCGAGATCCAATTATCGCTTGGAATGTCCGCACCATCGAGATCCTAGGCACTAGGTACAGCTAGGATCACTGGGCACCATTCGTACTACAATCACCAGAAGGCCCAGATGTTATGCAAATGTCGGATGGCACATTTTTCTTTGGATGGCCCGAGGCTTTCCAAGCAGTGCCCTCTCCTGTATCGCAACTCGCAGACGAAGAGCTGTCTATTTGCCTTGGGCTTTTGCGCAAACATGGGCATCTTGATCAGGATGATCTGGACAAGGCACGAAAAGACCTTTCCCAGGGAGTAGACAACCTTTACAAAGTACTATTGATCTTGCTATGTCCTCGTTTGCACAGCTTCAAACACTCTCATGCCACAGAACCTGGCATTCTGGAAAGCGACAGGTAAGTCAACCACGAGTTTTTTTTTTTTTTAGTACAGGCTACAGCGTTGTAGGACTAGGAAAACGCTGAAACATTTATAGCAATAATCTACAGTGGCTGTCAAAGGTCTTTCCCAGGAGTTGGTTCAAAAAGTCATGGGCACCAGGCCTCAAAAGCCTGAGAGAAGTCGCCATTGGCGTTGATACTGGCACCTGATTAGACCCTATTGGAACTTACGACCTGTACCCCAGTGAAGTCTTTTGCGGCATTATGACGCTTCCCGGTCTCAAGTCAGTCTACTTTCGAGCGGTAGACATACGCACCGATATCGCCCTAGATGAGGATTACGCTGCTGGTATACACACGGTGCCATATCAAGACCAAGTAGACTGTTCGTCGGTGGAGCACATCTTCCTGGACGAGTTCTGCGATTCGACAGACCAAGACGTTGAGGCCACACTATTATTCTTGCAGGTACCCAAAGCTTTGAAAACCCTAACAATCCGTGGCGGGACCTGGCACGGTACATATCAAAAATTTCGTCCCGAGGCCATATATGCGGCCATGATCCACGTCGGCAAGTCTCTCGAGAGTTTGATAGAGTACGACGCCGTGGGAGGCGAATTTCGGGACGATGACACTTGGAGGCTTTACCGAGGCGGTAGATTTTCACACATCTTCAAGAACTTATCCACAATCAGCATTAATGTCAAGGACCTTACCACCCAGCAGCCGAAGTCCTTGGGCGCCAGGGAAAAAAGCATACGGGAGCTTTGGGTTGACCCAGATAAACGATACTACTGTTTCCCTCCCATCGTGGAAGCATTTCCCAAGTCTTTGGAAGTACTTTTGCTTAGCAACAGGCTTCCCCATGAAGGGACACTGGACATGGAGATAATGGAGGAAACGCTCATCGCACTCATCCAGTCTGGTAGATATTCAGCACTCAAGGACATATACATTCAAGAGAAGCTTCCATGGACTGATTGGTTTTCTGAAAAGACGCTGCTAAGACTAGCCGATGTCGGTCGGGACTACAGGATTGGTGTACACATTTGGGGCAACAAATGCGAGCCCCGACGCAAGTTGGAGTTTCCTCAAGCACCAACTCTGAAGACTCTCGAAGATGTGAAGCCACGGGAGGGACATTCTGGGAAGGTTTTTGATCCTTTAATGGGAGCTGGGTTAGAGAAGGGGACAAGCAACGGAGAGACGAGTCAGGGGAGGAACAACAAGATCGTTAAGAAAAAGGCTGGATACAGTGGCAAAATAAAAGGGCTTTGGTCCGACCTGCATGGTTTAATGTAAGAACTTTAGGCTCAATTACTTTGATAGTCCTTGTTCAAGCTTTAGACACATGCGCGGTCGTCCCATTCCTGTCATCTCCATTTTTGTTGCTAAACTGGATCGTGTTAAGGGAGGGAGAGATAAGCGCAACGTAAAGAAACAAGATTTTCTCTTACGCAGCTTGAAAGCTTTATTCTAGGTAATTGTATATGAATAACTCTATTACGCTGCAGAAGTTAAAAACAGATGTTCTTTCGTCCAAGAGTTTAATCCGGGCTTTAGACCTTTTTTGAAGCCCTAAGGAGAGTCATAGAGCTGGATGAGTTTCTTTTTTCTCGACCACCCACGTTTTGCGTGTCTAGTTGTTAACCCTATAACATGCAGTCCAGAAAGTTTAGATGGAGGGCCAAGGTATAAAAACCCAGCTTCTCCCTCCAGCTTATCACATAACTTCTTCATCCACGGATTCCGCGCTATCACGACCACGCTTAGTCAGAACCAACGGCACCACATTTTAGCCATCGCGAAACACACTTCACCTTTACAAGTCACCATGTTCAGGAACTTGCCCACAATGGGCCGACGTGCAGGGCTACGGACTCTCATGGATCTCGGTTTGATGCAGAGGTCTTTCGGAAGATATAGAATGCCGCCAGAGTGGCACAGACATTCGCAAACTTTGACTGTCTGGCCAGATCTCGGCTCAGTCGGAAACGAGAAACTGTTACAACAAGCTCGCTCAGAAGTTTCGACCATTTCCAACGCCATCGCTCGCTTTGAGCCAGTCATCATGTTTACTCGGCCAAACCAGGTCGATGAAGCATTGCGAAGTGTCGCGAAAGGTGTCACGGTGCGACCCTTGAGAGCGAGCCACCTTTGGATTCGTGATTCCGGACCGATATTTGTTTATGGGCAATCAAATGGATCCTTTGCCGGTCTCAAATTGAGGTTTAATAACTGGGGGTCTAAATTTCCAAGTCTTGGGGATGAAACTGTTGCTGCGGATATCATCGATGCTTGCGCGACTCCCGTTGTGGACCCGAAAAGTGCAGCATTAAATCCGACCAGCGACATCCTGATTCAATGCAAAGAAGCATTAGCGGCGGAATTCGACGAAGAAAAGGTCATTCCAGCTACCGATCCTGGTTTTACAAGCGAGGGCGGAGCGATTGAGGTCGACGGCTGTGGCACACTCCTTGCTACCGAAAGTTCAATCATCAACCCCAATCGAAATCCGCTGATGACAAAGATGCAACTGGAGGAGAAATTTATAAGGTACCTTGGAGCTTATAAAACTATCTGGCTTCCTGGAATCAAGGGATACGATTCTACCGATTACCACATTGATGCTTTTGCAAGATTCATCAAGCCTGGCCAAGTTCTACTTAGTCGACCATCAAATTGGGCTGAACATTGCGTCGTTCTAGCTTTCGAGGAGGCAAGAGAGATCCTAGCTAGTGAGACAGACGAGCGAGGGCACCGATTGGAAGTCATCGAAGTTGAAGAGCCGAATCCTCGACACCTCGAAGGTAAGCACTTCGGCGTGACAGTTGCCTCATACGCCAACTACTATCTCGTCAACGGCGGTTTGATCATGCCGCGCTTTGGGGTTGGGAAGCTCGATGATAATGCGTACGAGCTGTTTCGCAAACACTTTCCGGACCGGGAAATCGTCCAGGTTGATCTAAATGCTCTTCCCAGACTTGGTGGAGGAATTCATTGTGCAACACAGCAAGTGCCAACAGAGTCAGAGTTGGCGAGGGCGATAAGAAGAGGAGAATTGAGGTCTTGAAGCTGCTGGTTTTTCGTTCAACGACGGCGTGGGTTGGAGTCTGATACCAGGGTGGAGATACCATAGAATCGCAGCTCAATCTTCAGGATAGTTCTTGTTACTCAATTACTCATATAAAATTGCTCTATTAATAGGAAAACCCTGCGCCTCATACTCCAAGCCATGCCTCTGATATTGGGGCAAAAGAAACGCACTTAGTAGCGTCGTCCACCCATTCGTGTTCCTCCTACCATTACTCCGCCCATGCGTCCGCCTCCCATTCCCCTTCCCACACCCCTATATCCTCCGCCCATGACCATACCGCCGCCCATACCGCCGCCCATACCGCCGCCCATGTGGCCATCGCCGTGATGATAGTGGTGAACCACGTTGACTGGACGAGGGCCCATCATACCGCCGCCACAGCCATACTGAGGCTGGCTTCGTCGAAAGGGAAGACACATTGTGATGTTTATTTGTGTTTGTGGATTGTTCTGAGTGGTAAAATGCTCGTTGGAGTTGAGGTGGATGATGAGATGTCGTGGTCGTTGCTCTGGGTGTATTCTCTTTCTCCAGAGTTCTGGTTATAATGAATTGTTTAATGTGTTACTTTGAGTTGATTGATTATTGTGAAGATGATGATGATAAAGAATACAAAAGAGGAGAATCACACACTATATATACATTGGAGGTGCCGACGATGACATGAGGTACTGGGCAATCAGCGCTATCACGCTCATCAATCGAATGACAATGAGCCAGACTCTTTGGGAAGCTTCGAGAGTTTCCGACATGACGCCATTCAACGGCGCACTTCAGACGCCTCCAAGCCAAAGCCTCAAGGCGCAGCGCGTTGGCACATGTCATTACGGATTCGCCGTAGAGTTGTGGCTACCGTTAGACGGAACCTTGTCTTGATGCCCAGACCTGCCAAGTCGCGTGCTCGCGGCCAACGTCACTCCATCGGCAGATCCAAGGCACTAGATTGTCAGTGGCTTGGGGAATATCATACCGGTAGTCCCGTGCCCAAACTGACTTATCAAAGAAGTCTGCTTTCTCTGGATTTGATCCCCCGAAATGCCAAGATCGTTGCCGAATCGGTTTTTTAACATTTATGTATAGTAGTCTTAATTCGAATTCACTGCCAAGCCTGCCTATGCTTCAGAGTTTCCAAAAACTACTGGGTGTAATGAATAGTTGATATCTGATCCTGAATCCTACTGTCGCCTCACTATCGGCGCTGGACTCTGCCTCGGAAAATGCTCCACTATTGGCTTGGCAGGACCTGTGTGTGAGTAAAAGGAACTTTCGGGGAAAAGAAAAGGGATAAAAGGCCTGACGTGCCATATTTCAACGCAACCCAAGGTCCTGTTGCTAGGTGGCACATTAGTGTAACAGGTCAACTTTTGGGCTTAGAGTAGGAAGACTGTATTATCGGCAAGTCGGTGGGGACAAGTCTAACAAAGGCCTTCCTCAAGCCGGTTAAGTCATCTGACGGATAGCGGCGCCCACGATGTACACTCTTATAAATACAGCTTAGGAGATTCAAACCAAGTTCATATTTACTTCTGTTATTATCTCCTTGTCTTTCTAATTCCTTAACAGCGGTGATTCAGCTCGGGATGAATAGATCCCTTCATCCAAGGATCTATTTGGGTCAATGACTGTGTCCCAGCGACACACAAACAGATTCAACCTTCATTGAAAATAGTCCTGAAATGACAAAAGAACAGTCTTATCAATCTTAAATTCTATCCAACATCGTCACCGACGCTACGAAGAGTACCACTCCGCACTTTCCAAGTGTATATCCACTTCCTGAGGGTTTATCGTGACAGTTTCATAGCTCGCTAGTGTCTCAATTGCCTGTTCAGCCCAGTTTCTGACTTCGGTTTGCAAATAACTTTGAGGCGAGCTTTTCATGAGAACAATGAGCATATCAGATACTGTAGTTCCTTCGTCATCTGTTAGAGATCGGTCAGCCCCAAAATCAAGAGGTACCCGAATATCCACAGGAGTTTCCTTTGTTGTGATCTGCAAGTCACAGTCTTCCTGAATCTCAAGGACCAGAGCATGGAGAGGCGTGCGCCCTTTGTTGTCAGTGGTGTTGATGCCCCACCGCGAGTGTTGCAAAAACACACACAGAAGTCGGGCATCTCTTAACCATTCAGGGTTTGCATGAAGGAAGGTTTCGCCTATCTCATTCCGTTGGTCCCAGTCGATTGTAAGTTGACAAGTCTGAATTGCTCGAAAAGCCATGAATCCGAAACCATAATAGTGAAAGACTGTATTGCCAGATTCGTCAGTCGTATTGATATCGCAACCCCAGTCTTGAGTAAGCATTTGTAAACACGCTTCAAGAGTGTCTTCCCCTAAATCATAGTCTATCATTACAGTAGACTTGAGTAATTCAATGTGAGGAATTAAGCTTGCACCCCACCGGTTTACTAAGAGATTGGCGAGATGCTTTCGTTTGTATTTCAACGCCGAGTGCAGTGGTGTCTTTCGAACCAAGGTTTTGCTGTCGACATCATAGTGGAAATTCTCGATTAGCTCCTGGCATATCCTCTCACTCCCTTTTTCCGCTGCTAGATGAAGTAGGGATGGCCTCCATTCCGGCTCTTTCGTATAACATTTGGCTTCTTTCTTCAAAACTGCCTTTCCTTTTTTTGACGTGAGTAGCAGCCGATATATCTCCTCACACCTAACGAATAGCTGCAGAGCTACATGAATGGGGGTTTCACAAAGTACGTTTTCAATGGTGACATCGGCTCCGTATTTCAGTAGGACTCGAACGGTTTTCTTTTGGCTGCGTCTCACAGCTCTATGAAGTGGTGTTTCACCGTATGTCCCCCACTTTTGATTAATCTTTCGCTTGCGTCTCAGCCTCAAAAGTGCATTTCTCGGTAGAAGCCAAGCCTCAATCAAATGATAGAGTCGCAGTTCACAGGCCATGTGTAGAAATGGCACATCGTGCAATGGACCAACCGGTTCTCCCATGATACCGTGATGCAAATAGTTGTCTCTAGCTTTCGACGTATTGCCAAAAAAGGCTGCATGTTTGAGGAGTACCGCTTTACAATCGTCTTGTAATTCCGCCATGTGATTTGGCCACCAGCCGATGGCGTATGTTAGAAGAGGAACCCTCGCTTCGGTTTCTATCAGATCCACAGTTGCATTACTGAGATGCTCGGATAGGAGCGCTATCAGTCGATCAACGATGACAGCATGACCTTGCCCGTCATTAATGGCAGGGCGCAATAGGGAGCGATCAACATCCATGCTGAGCAAAAAGTCTTTCGCGCTTTGGTGCACCAAAGTGACTTGTAAAGTGTCCTTGTATTCTTCGCTGCCATCAACGACCGGTGCCTGCGATTCTTGGTTGACCTGTGGCACAGAGGATACATGAGCGGTCCGCACTTGGCGATCTGTGTCCAAACTGTGGAGTTGTAGCAAGTGTCCGCATGACTTCACATAACCCAAACATACTTGTTCTCGTGATAGAGCTTTCGTTGGTTCGATTTGGACAGCATCACAGAGTTCAGCAAGCTCCAATGGACGGTTGGCAAATAATATCCATGTCAGCATATCGGAAATAGCAGCACTGTTGTCGGGTTTGATCTGGTCAATGATCCTCTGATAAACAGAATAGAGTCCACGCGGGAGTTGTGCAAGAGCATCCTCGATTTCGTTCAGCGTGCTGTTCTCTAAGTCCTGAGACATGAAGCTGACCCATAGAAAGGTACCTTTTGCACCCTCTCTAAGCGCTGTTTCAATTTGAAGCCCAAGTGGGGAGTTTTGAATGTTTTTGACCCTGGCAAGATGGGTAACACAATCTGTGATGTAGAGGTTTATATCGTGCTCCAGGTCCTCGAGGGCGATCCGAGGAAATGTTGAAAGCGTTTCGGATATACTTTGGGGTTGTTCACGGCTTACAATGACGATTTTCCAGGTGGATTGGGATCCAGGGCTCCTTTGGTGCTGGAAAAGCGTCTTCAACTTGAATAGAAGCAGTGCTAGAGAGCTTTCGACGCACTCATCGAGACCATCGAGAACACAGCACACTTCTTGGCCATCAAGGCCCTCCAGCATAGACAGAAATATCCTCCAGAGAGTTTCAAAAGAATCTGAACGAAAGAGCGTATCTCTTTGCATCTTCCAAGTGGACAACAAGCACGGGATTAAATGATTGTGCTTCAAGACCAGCTGGGTCATTAGTCCACGAAGGATGTTGCTAGCGATATTACGAGACTCGTCTTTGTTGTCACAGAAGAACCAGATGACCGTGGCGTCTGGCTTTGATGTCTCGAGAAGCTGGGTGAGGAATATTGACATGATCGTTTTGCCTTTACCGGGTGGACCGGAAATCCAAAGAAGCCCATCACGAGCAGCATTCCAATCTTGATACTCTTGTGTCTTGGGGATCCATTCGCAGGTTCCTGGTGTCCTGTGTCCTTTTGCAGTTATCAAGCCTTCTCTGTGGCTAACAGGATCTGTAACGAAGAGCGCTTGGAGGCATTGTTCTTCATCTGTGCCAGGTTGAAAGGAAAGCTTTATTCCTTCTATGAGCGATGTGATATGCGCGATTCCTTCATGGCTTTGATTCCTAATATGGTTAGCATTGCGCGTGTATAGGTACTGTCTAGTCGAAACTCACAAGTGGATGATGCCCAGTTGGATATCTAACGTCGATTTCAGCTGCTTATGTTAATCACAATTTTAGAACAGATGTCAAACCTAGCGGGCAAGGTCAGCGCTAATAGGCCACTGTAACCACACATCACTGATTAGTTTTGTTTTAAGCTTTTAGGTTAAACACTCAATATATGTAAGTAACTCAGAAGTTGCAGGTTTGTATCGGGGGATTAGTTTACATCCACGTAAGCTTATCACACAGCTACGCGAGTCTGCATACATGACACCTTATATATGGTGCCGCTACTCAACTAAATTTTTCGCATATTTCTACCAGTTTTCAGAGTTACAAGAAACAGTCGAGCAACCAGTTAACGACGAATCATTTTCTTAAAATGTCTTCCCATATTACTATTATCCCCGCATCGACCAAGGCCGGCAAAGAGACCATCCGAGTACTTCTGGCTTCTCCAGAGAAGCCTTTAGTTCGCGGCGTTTATCGTGACACATCCAAAGCCCCTGCTGAGTACACCGAACATCCAAACTTTGAGGCAGTCAAGGGCGATGTTGCCAATGGAGATAGCCTTAACTTCAATGGCACTGAAGCCGTTTTATATGTGCCACCGCCGACATACGAAAAGATTGACCAGGCAGACTGGGCAAAACAGGCAGCTAACAATGTCAAAAATGCTTTACAATCCGCTGGCGTAAAGAAGCTTGTTGTTTTGTCTGGTCTTGGATCTCAATACGATCACGGCATCGTAAGTAAAGAAGCCGGCAACCCAAGCAAACACACGCTGATCATTGATGCAGGGCCTTGTACGCTTGAATCATCACACCGACCAAGTCCTCAAAGATTCAGTAGCTGAAGTCACTACAATCCAGTCCACCCATTTCCAGGAAGAGTTTCAGTACATGTTTCAAATGCCCTTGGGAGATCCGCCAACAATTTCATCATGGATTGCCCCAGGCGAATACAAAGTCCCGATCGTTAGCGTAAAAGATGTCGGCGACATATGCGCCCTATGTCTCCTCGCCAAACCTGGCAAAGCCGGTACACAGACCATTAAAATAATGGGACCTCAGCCCTACAGCTCAAACGATTTAAGAGACATATTTGAAGAAGTGACCGGGGAAAAGGTTGAGCTTCGGCTTGCCCAGGGCGAAGATTTGAAGGCTTTCTTTAGGCAACTCTTCCCGGAGCATTGCATACCCGACTTTATGGAGATGATAGAATCCTCGCTGCCGGGTGGGTTGATCACGAATGAGTATGACTATGATGAGAACACTGTGAGGGGCAATATTGAGCTGCTAGATACTATGCGCGAGCTAAGCAAGAAGCACGCAGGCGGGTTAGTTTTACCTAACTTTAAGTAAGAGGCGATAAAATAAATTAGGCACTTTAGTTAATCTTTACCCTCAAATATGTTCTGGTTATTATGGTAGTGCACCCTAAAGTTAGGTGAAGTATTAATTATTTACTGGATCGCCTGGCACGGTGGTGCCTAGGTCATTGAGTTAGAACCACTCAGTTCGATGTCAAAGCCGTTTAGGAATTTGCATTTCAGTTTTTAGCACTTCCATATAGGCATCCTTAGGCATGAGACTATCGGATATCTGCCTATTTTTTAGCAAGGATCGCGAGCCTAACCTACTGTAAGCGTCATCACGTGATGACGCTATAAAGCCTAGACCCTCATCAACATGTGGCGTTAATTGCAGCTTATGCCCCTTTTGTTGTTCTCCCTTCCGTCGTCATCATCAATAAATTTCCTTCAATCTAACTAAAGACTTTGTCATTGTGCCTCTAAGATGTCTACACGAAGGAGCGCCAGGCTCCGAGCCCAGGACGCTCAAGAACCAGTTATGCTTCAACCAAAGTTGCCTGTCGAGGAACCCAAGAAGAGTACAAAACGCAAAGCCCCGGCGACAAAAACCACGGATAAACCGGTGGCCAAGGTTCAGAAAAAGGCAGCTGGAACGACCGCCAGGAAAGTCAGCAAGGCGTCTGCTCAGACACCGACCAGCTCAACTGCCGATGCTCTATCGGTCTTCCCGTCAGAAATACTCAACCTAATATTAAATGTGAGCTTAGAAATACTATAACCGTTTGGGCAACTTCACTAATCACATTTTCTTAGTTCTCAGACACAAAGTCTCTCGGTAGACTAAGCAAAACATCCAAGAGCTATTACGCGCTCGTTACGCCACAGCTCTACAGGCGCATCAACGTCGCTGTCGGGTTTCACGCTCACATTGCTAAACTTATCCGTACTTTGGAGCCGCATCTCACCATTGCGCAGAGAAAACAGCTGAAGAAGGAGGGCCAGTACAGAGGCCAACAAGAGAGCTTCTCGAATAAGCTCGATCCGCGCAAGAAGCCTGAGATTGCAGACCATGTGCGCCAGATCATCTTGGGCATCGGCGACCCAGGGAAAAAGCACCGTTTCATTGTGCATAGATATGCCGAGGAAGCACTTAAGAACATGAACAATCTTGAGATTGTCGAGACCATGATTCTCACCGGGTATGCTAATCATCTCCTCGATGTGGCTCATGCTAACACAGCTCACAGATCGATGGCAAAAAGTCTGGCAGGATTGAAAAATCTGAAGGCTTTGAACCTATCTTGCAGCGACTTGACAATTGCGGAACTGAAACCACTAACCGCAATCAAGGACCTGAAGCATCTCACCATAGAAACGCGCGGTTACGATCATGACTACGCTAGCCCGCATATTCCTCATGATCTAATCTTCAATTCCCGATCAACACTTCGAAGTCTGACTATAAACACCAGCCCGTACCTCTCTAGTTTCCTCTATTGGGACCGCAATGAGAAAGAAGAGGACGTGACTTTGGATTCAAAATACATTCTCTCCTCCCTTAAGTCATTTTCCCTCATTGGCGTTTCGATCGATCAAAAGATGAAGAAATCACTGGCGAAAATTATAGACTTTGTCGGATTAGAAGAGCTGGAATTTGGGTATATGTCCGAGAACCCCAAACTCCTGTCCGATTACCTCGGCGACGTGTTCTCTGCGGCCCACAAGGATCCAACTAGAGACATTAAGCTACGAAAGTTGTCCTTGGATGTGTCTGCCAATGATTACAGCTTTTCGCCCCAGGACAAAGAAGTAATTTTGGACTCGAGGATGCGCTTCGTTTCCTCGTTTGATACGTTGACTAGCCTGGTCTTGAAGGAGTACAACGAGTATAAAGACGACGTACCAGGAAATCCCGAACTCAAAAACTCACATCTTCAAGCTATACTCAAACATGAGAATCTTGTCAAGTTGAGAATCCCATATAGAGGAGTATGCCAAGGCTACAAGATCCCATATTTGGAACCAGCTACTGTCAAAACCCTCATTGATAACCTGCCCAAGCTAGAGGAAATAGCGTTTGCCCCAGAAAAATCGAAAATTGTAAGTAACCTCCATTATGGACAATCGGGCATACTAATGCATAATTACAGGAGGAAATTGCCAAGATACTTTCTCTAGCCCCGAGTCTGACATCGATCACTCTATCACCATGTGGTACTTATGAGTATGGCGTCGACCGTGAGGCCACAGCCAAAAGCATTCTCAAGTCTATTGTCGATGGAGTTTTCGATCACAGTATTGACAAGAACGCGGGAAAATTCAACTGGGAAGACCACAGCAACATCAAACGCGTATATATCGACCATATGGTGTACGAGCTGGGATCAAAGTTCGGAAAGCCTCAGAAGGGAATGAAGAAGGCTGAGAAGTTTACGACTACACTTTCGGGTCCGTTTAAGCAGAAGCGCGAGGTGTTGTATCGAGACATCATGGGCTATGTACACGCGCCTATTGAGTCAGGATTTGACCCGAAATGTGAATGGATTAATAAGGTTGAGAAGGATCTGGATTAAGCAGCGTGTAATAAACTCGCAATAGAATATAAATAGATGAGGTACTAGAACAAAGATTATTGCATTTTTGGTTTAGAGCATATCACAATGATTGCTCGCACTGAGATCAACGTTGATTTCAATTGGCTGTTGAAATGTCACGGCAAACAGGAGCCAGTTTGCCTTAATTCTCACTTAGAACGATCGGCCGAAAGTAGCTGGCAGGCGGGTTACTACATAATCAAGACTTTACCTAAATTTAGGTAAAACTAATAAAACTAATAAGATAAATTTGTCTATCTTTAGGCTAAAGTATGCTCTAGTTATTATAATAACTCATCCTAAGGTTAGGTAGGTGTCCTGATTATTTACTGGACGCTAGGCAAAAAAGAACTAAAGCCGTATGACATAATAGTGACTTCCATAAAAGACATCCATAAGCTTATCATTCCCAACAAACTCAAAACAGTCAACCTCTTCTTTCTACTCTACATCCTCAATCACAATGGGCTTTCTTCTCCTGCAAGGAGGCACCGTCCTCATCCACGGCAAAGACGATAAAGTTACAGCTAAAAAAGCCGACATCCTCATTGAAAATGACCGCATAGTCAGGATCTACGAAGAACTCGTTCCTCCCGATGACGCCGACATCATTGACTGCACTGATAAGCTGATATCACCTGGCTTCGTGGACACACATCACCATGTCTGGCAGGCTTCCCTGAAAGGGCTCTTCGCTGACTGTTCCTTTGCGCACTACATGGGCATTAGTATGTTCGAAACCGCAGATGGTGGAAACACACTGACCCTCGATAGGAACCGCTGTCAGCAAACATTTCACGGCTGAAGATGGGTTCTGGGGAAACTTGGCTGGTTGCATGGAGGCTATTGACGCTGGTAATTATTTGATTGATGCTCGTTCCCCTATTGTCCTACTAACTAAGTGGCGCAGGCACAACAACTGTGCTAGACCATGCCCACCTAAACTGGAGTCAACAGCACAGTGAGTTTCTTAGTCCTTGCGATATCCCATATCTGACAATCCTTAGGCAAAGAGGCGCTCGCAGGAACCTTTTCGTCCGGAATCCGTTCCATCTTCGCCTACACACCGACAATACGCCTGGAACAGCATACTCCAAGCCTCAAATTCGATGACGAGCCAATGGCCAAATGGATCATGGAGACTTTTGAAGAACTCGCAAAGTCTAGTCCTCTGAAGGATAAAAGCTCTCGAGTCAAGCTGGGGTTCGGATTTGACTATTACTTTCTCCCGAAAGACGTGGTGGTCAATACCTTTCAGAAGGTTCGATCACTTGGTGCAAGGGTGATCACATCGCACTGCAACATATTCAAAGGCGACATGGCCATAGGTGTTCCGAAGCTACTGAACAAATACGGCTTGCTCGACGACGGTTTTGTCATGGCCCATGGCGGAAGTATAACCGCCGCAGACGCCAAGCTCCTCCGCGAGGCAAATACATACATATCATGCACTCCAAATACCGAGCAGTCCATGGCCGTCGGTCCTTCAGTCTGCTTCCGAGACGATCTTCCCGGAATGGATAAACTTTGTTCTCTCGGCATTGACTGCCACTGCGCCACGAGCTCCAGCATAGTCAATGAGATGCGAACCGGTCTACAATTTGCACGTGGAATGCATAGCAACGCCCATCTCAGACAGAAAAAGCTTCCCGATGACGTATTCCACAAGGTCGAGGAAGCCTTCAACATGGGCACCATTCAAGGTGCACGGGCGCTAGGTATGGAGAAAGATATCGGCAGTATCGCCGTCGGTAAAAAGGCCGACCTGGCTATTATCAACGCGATGAGTCCAACAATGTTTGGCGCGGCACAGCTGGATCCTGTTGGAGCGATTGTCTTCCACTCAAGTATCGGGGACATTGACACTGTCGTAGTTGATGGTCGCGTAAGAAAGCTTGATGGAAAATTGAGACCTGTGAAGAAGTTTGAGTGGAAGAAGGGAGAGTTTGGGCAGACCGATACAGAGGTGAAGTGGCGGGCTGTTGCGGACAAGAACCTTGAGATTCAGAAACGGATGGTGGAGAAACTATCGGAGTTTGACACTCGGGCGTTGGGGGATCAGATTGCCAAGATGATGAATGTGAAATAGGCCTAGGTTTCATGAGCTGAGGAATATCATTGATCATTACTCTGACGAACTAGATGTACTAGATCAAATAACCCCGGTTCCTCCAATATAATTGTCGAGAAAGCTCATGTCAAACCCTTCCAATGTCCATGTATCTTCTGCTGAAGTCAGAGCAAGGGGCGCATCTATATCTTTACCGAGTCCTACGGGCACTCCAGAAACATTTTCGAGAGTAAAGGGTGCGGGTTGAGTCAACGAGATATCTTGAAGAGTCTCGTTGGTTGCCGTATCGTCCGTGTCCCTTTCGTTTGTTTTGGCTGGTGCAGTGCCCATTGGGACTTCCAGTGAAGACGCCGGTACCTCCTCGCCTTCAGAACCTCGACGTTCAATCTTGATCATCTGGAAATGAGGCAGATGGATATTAAGAAGCGTTCCATCTTCGCTAGCTTTGACATGATGTCCCAGATCTCCATCTCTTGCTGACTCTTCCGCAAATGATACACTATACCGGACCCCTGCCGTCACATTATCCTCAATGGCCAGCAGGTAATGGAGCAACATCAATAGTCTTTTGGAAACGTCGTCATTATTCTTGTGCATGACGTCTTGCGCTATTGCCAAGACTTGTTCCAAAAGACCTCTGTCACTTAATCGCTGCTGTGTAAGGAAATGATAGCCGTTGTCTTCAATTTTCTTGTGACGTTGGTCGCATAGGATGTGCGCAATTGTCAACGCGGCACATGACATAAAGGCAATCAGATCGGTTCCTCGGCAGTAATATCGTGCCTGCGGAACTGTGCGGACAGAGATGAATCGAGTTAAAATCTCGCGACATGCCGCGATGGCTGTTGATTTGTTGTAACTCCAGCTATGGGCAATGTTAGGGCGTAAAAGGTATGGCAGGTGCAGTTGAAGCAGGAGATGATATTGCATGAAGTGATCGTTGAAGCGGAGTGTCTCGCGGATCTTGTCAGGGAGATCGCAATACGAAGAAAGGTTAGGCATTATCCACCATTGAGCCGGCATCGACGTGCAAGCATCTCGTAGCAGTTTGTCGATTTCCTCGGTCGCATGTTGGTTGTATACGTCCGAAGGGTCTCGATTCAGTAGACGTCCGCAGGCGATAGAGCAGAGTCGTTGCATTCGTTGGTTAGCTGGGTATGTATCGAGGGCATCCGAGCGAGCGAATGGTTCGCCAGGTGAACTCTGAGGTAGACCTAGCATCAAGCATAGGTATCGATCGAAATTGATGAGACGAAACCAAAGATCATCAGGTTCAATAGCGGCACCTCTGATCGACGAAGGGACAATCCCCCTGTTCAGACCTAATATCTGTGCGATCATGACCGCCCGACGCGCGGCAAGCCATGACCGGCGGAGATTACCGGCGTAGTTCTCATACAACCCCTCGAGCATTATACACTCTATACCTTCGAGCGACGAGACGAGATCATCGTTGCAGGTTACCAAATCGTGGGCAGTCTTGACCATTCGAGACATCAATTCCTCGCGGCTGGTACCGAGCCTTTCTAGATAGCTTTCCGATGCTATCGGTACACCTTGAAGAAAAGTTGCGAGTATGAGCATCTTTCGTGCGACGAGGACGGGGTGAGAGCCTCGAGGCGGTAACTGTAAGAGAGTACTCGGAGATGGCAGCTTCGAGCCGCGATCCTTTGGCGGTGCGCATGTAAGTGCCCGGATGATTTGAGAAGATTCCAATGGTATACTCAAGATGATTTTCATGTCATCCGGGCTTGGCCAAGCGGTGAGGAGGTCTCGGCGCAGAGCATCGTGCGGTTCTGGAGCTGATGTGGGCTCTTCTGGGTGCATGGAAGGCCATGAGTCTTCCGACAATGGTGTATTTGCTGTGGATGGATTCTTGAAAGCATTAGCAGATTGAATAGACGCTGCTTGATCTGACTTACTGCTGCTGAGCCACCGTTTTGCGAAGCGACATTAGATTGAGAAGAGAAAATAGCTGGATTGGAGTGCTCGCCCGGTGATTTAGAGCGTCTTGATTCATCTCGATGGCTTCGACGATAGGCGTCTGTTTTTGCTGGGGATATCAGCCCATCATCAGAGCTTCCTTTGTGATGGGCAGTCTTGAGCAAGTGTTGCACCAAAGCCTCAACCTCTCCGAGTCTATCCACGAGATGCTTGTTACTCCCAGGTGCGGGCGGCTTCTCTGAAGCGTCTTGGCTAACGCAGTCTGTGCCCCGTCGTTTGCACGAGTCACAGACATCCACGGCATCACTTGAGAAAGTACATTTGGCCTTCCGCCGCTTGCACTCCCAACAACTCTGGGTCCCCTTTCTTAGCTTCCGCCGTTTCGGAGCCGGAGCGGAATCGGCAATCGGATATTGCTCGTCCAATGAGAATTGTTCTTCCATGGCCATTTGGATGCTGAGTGAGAGAAATGGTCTTGTTTAGGTGTGGGAATGAGTGATGATGGGCGGTAATCAAAGGGTCGTAAGCCGCTTCATTTCGACCGCCGATTTCCCGGAGGTTGAAGGGGGCATTTGTCATCCGCCCAAAGCGGCACTGACGGGAATAGTTCGGGTATTAGACCCATTTGGGGGTCTAGACCATCTGGTCTTGGCGGTGGAGCTATCGGCGGACTTTGGAATCGTTCCTACGAAACAACGGAATAGACTATGTCGCAGTTTATATATAAAGCTATTAGATATCATGTGGTTTTACCTTCAATCATCTAATCACAAGCAAAGAATAAGTCACCAAAATTTTCTCGAAATATTAAACTGCAAGCAGTTAACTAAACAACTCCAAAATGGTCAAGATCGCAATCGCTGGTGGAGCTGGTAGTAAGTCTTAAACCGCCAAACTCCCCCTGGAGTCTATATTTAACCCATTTATTAGACGTTGGTCAAGAAGTGATCGATGTCCTCGTTGCCAGAAACAAGCACGAAATCCTAATCCTCTCCAGAAAGGTTTGAGCCATCCCATATCTCTACGTCTTCGCCACCCTAACCATGTCAGGATGCTCCCGCAAGAGAAGTCGCTCCAGGAGTAAAATGGTTCAAGACAGCTTACGACGACATTGAAGAATTAACCAAGATCCTGGAAGGGGTTCACACAGTCTTGTCTTTCATGTCCGTCACCCCTGGCGGCACAACAGCTAGGCCCCAGGAGAACTTGATTGATGCTTCGGTCCGAGCTGGTGTGAAGCGATTTGCGCCCAGTGAGTGGTCTGCGTAAGTCAACGACTCTTTTCGAGGTTTGACTCTTCTCACACATCGTAGAGCTGATCTCGATAACTTCCCTTGGTACGACTTCAAGAGGGATGCTCGCGAGTACCTGGCCAAGATAAACAAGGACAAGAAGGTACACGATTCCATTGCGTATCCCTGGAATAAAACTAATATCGTGATCAGGTTATCGAATACACACTTTTCCAGTTTGGACTTTTCACAAACTACTTTACCTACCCGTTCAAGTCGTCCAAGCACGTTGTCATGTTTGAAACCCCAATCAACTTCCACGGACGTCGAGCTCTACTAGTAGATGATGGCGAAACTGTTCTTACTCTTACCACTGCTCAAGACGCGGCTAAAGTCACTGCCCTGGCTATTGAATATGAAGGGGAGTGGCCGCTGGTCAGTGGCGTCAAGGGCGGAAATATCACCATGAACGAACTGGTTGCTCTCGGCGAGAAG
The DNA here is from genome assembly GCA_013266185.1 of Fusarium sarcochroum. Lineage (NCBI taxonomy): Eukaryota > Fungi > Ascomycota > Sordariomycetes > Hypocreales > Nectriaceae > Fusarium > Fusarium sarcochroum. The sequence goes on from JABEXW010000175.1 coordinate 35,259, forward strand.
ATCCGAGGTATGTTCTAAGAAATCTCTAATGCGCATTTGCTAACAGTCCTTTTCAGGTGAACCCTTTAGGGTTGAGAAGCTCAAGAGCGAAGATCTCAGAGCCGACATCGTCAAAGCTCCTTGGCTCCCGCTTCCAGAACATCCATCGATCCCTGTCGAAGTCCGTGAACAGTATGCTGCCGGCATGACCAAAGGAATTCTGCTTGGGTTCAAGGATGGTGCTTTCCAGATATCTGATGAGTGGAACAAGCTCCTACCTGACTTCAAGTTTACTCAACCTGAAGAGTTCTTGACAAAGGCTTGGGCTGAGCTTGATGCGGGAGCGAAGAGTGTCTTTACTGAGTAAGACTGCGCGCATTAACTTGCACGAAGGAAACGTCAAATAAGATCGACAGAATGGAATTTTCATCGAGACAAAGATGTAGTATAGATTGAAGTAGAATTTGATTGGTATCAAGTAATTCAGTCCCAACTCCCCCTAGTAAACCAGTCTATAATCGTTGAATCTAGAAATGTTGCGCTTAAATCAGTCCAGAGTTATCAGACCCCTGGGGGACATCCCTTCAGCAGCCATATCGACTCTAAAGTTTGACATGTCGCTGTCCAACTACTCCATTCAATCCAGTGACCATAAAGGTCCAAGAGTCGTAGTAGCTTTGAGGTTCCATCATCCCCTTATATTGAGTGACCAGCGAGGTGGTCCAATGTCGATGCATGACGAGAGCAAGATGTAACAGGTTGAAGCAAGAGGCTTCTAGTTCTGTCAGATCTCATGCTCAATGCATCTCAGTACGGGCGCTTAACATCC